>CAKNYM010051962.1:280551-342704 GCA_932195095.1 Andricus curvator
AATTAAATTTTTAGTTAAAACAATCAATTTTAAACCAAAAAAATGAATTCTCAACAAAATAATTCAATTTTGAACCCAAAAGATGAATTTTCTACCAAAAAAGATACAGTTCCAATAAAATATATAAATTTTCAACTAAAAAGAAACGAATTTTCAACCAAAGAAATTAATTTTTAATCACAATGATGAATTTTCAACCAAAAATATGAATTTTTAACCAAATAGTGGAATTTTCAACCCAAAAGATGAATTTTCTATCAACAAAAAAGACGAATTTTCAACTAAATAGTTGTTTTTTTTTAAACAGAGAAATGAACTCTTAACAAAAAATTAAATAGTTAAATTTTCTTCAAAACAGATGATTTTTTAATGAAAAAGATTACTTCTATCAAAAAGGTAAATTTTCCACAAAAAGTGGAATAGTTAGAGTGAATTTTTAAGTAAAATGATGAATAAAAAAAAATTAATTTTCAACTAAATACAAGAATTTTTAACTAAAAAGATCAATTTTCTCCCAAAAATAAAATAGTTACATTCTCAGTTAGAAAAAATAAAATTTCAACCAAAAAAGAAACGAATTTGCAAAAATATGTAGTTAAATTTTCAACCAAAGAAATGAATTTTCAACCAAAAAGATAAAGTTTCAACAAATGAGAGTACTCTTCTACCAAAAAAGACGGATTTTCAACAAATAGTTGAATTTTTACCTAAAAGAGATAAATCTTCAACTAGAAATAGAATAGTTAAATTTTCAGTAAAAAAATTAATTTTTAATAAAATTAAAGTAAATGTTCAACGAAATAGTATAATTTTCAACTATCAAAAAAGATCAATTTTCGACAAAAAATGGAACAGTTACATTTTCAGTTTAAAAAAATGAATTCTAAATAGGAAAAAACTAATTTTCAACAAAAGAGATCAATTTTCTACCAAAAAGATGAATTTTCTACCAAAATAGATGCATTTTTAATAAAGTACATGAATTTTCAACCAAATATTTGAATTTTTGAAGGAATTTTAAACCAAAAAGATCAATTTTCAACGATAAACGTGATATATGATATTTCAAACAAAAAGGATTTTAATTTTATACCAAAAATAGTTGAATTCAGCCAAAAAAAAGGATTTTCAAAAAAATTTTCAATCAAACAGATGCATTTTCAACTACGTAGATAAAATGTTTAGCAAAAAAGATAAATTTTCGAAAAAAAATGGAATAGTTAAATTTTCAATTAAAAAATTAATGTATAGAATTCCTAAAAATAAAAAAAGAATCCAACGACCAAATTTGGACAACCACAACAAAATTCTCCTATTGTAATTTTTAAAAACAAAAAAATTTGTTTCTTTGGACAAAAATTTAATTCTAATTTTTCTACCTTAATAAGGGCGCTGTATAGGATTTTGAATTTGATTCTTAAATTTAAAAAAATTAATTTTTATTTAAAAAAATCTAATTTGCAGTCAAAGAAATGAATTTTAAACAAAAAAGATTAACTTTGAACAAAATACATGAATTTTCAACCAAATTTTGAATTTTTAAAGGAATTTTCAACCTAATAGTTAAATTAATAATCAATTTTATTTAAAAAAGATAAATTTCTCAAGTGAAGAAGATAAATATTGAACCAAACATGGAACGGTTCAATTTTTAGTTACAAAAACTCATTTTTCCAAAAAAAAAGAACAAAATAGTTAAATTTTTAAGTAAAGAAATCAATTTTTATCTAAAATAATAAATCTTCATCCAAAAAAAAAAGAATTTTTAACCCAATAGTTGAATTTTCAATCCAAAAGATGAATTTTGTACTAAAAAAGACTTATTTCCAACAAATAAGATATATTTTCGACAAAAAATGGAATAGTTCAATTACCAGCTAAAAAAATTAATTTTCAATAAACAAAATCTAATTTTCAATCAAAGAAATGAATTTTTAACCTAATAGTTAATTTTTTAACGAAAGAAATAAATTTTGGACCAAAAAGTTGAATTTTCAGTTAAAAAATTCATTTTCGCAAAAAAAAAAGGAATTTTCAACAAAATAGTTAAATTTTCAAGCAAATAATGTGATTTTTTACTAAAATGATGAATTTGCAAGCAAACAAATTATTTTTTAACTCAATAGTTTAGTTTTCGACCCAAAAGATGAATTTTCTACAAGAAAAAGGTAAATTTTCAACAAAATAGATGAATTTTCAGCAAAGTAGTTAAATTTTCAACCAAACACATGAATTTTGAACCAAGAAGATTAAATGTCTCTCAAACCAGATAAATTTCGACAAAAAATAAAATAGTTAAATTTTCATTAAAAAAACTAATCTTTAACAAAAGAAATAAATTTTCAATCAATAAGATTAATTTTCTACCGAAGAACATGAATTTTTAACAAACAAATTTGATTTTTATAAAGAATATTCAATCAAACATCAAATAGTTAAATTTTCAGTTAAAAAAATTAATTTACAAAAAAATTTTTGTTAGAATTAGTTGAATTTTGAACTAAAAAAGGTATTTCAGACGTTATTTGCGATTAGATAAAACATTGAAAATTGAATCAAATGATTCGAGCAAGAACTGATTTAAATACCCTTGTAAACTCCAGATGTTTCAGTTTTTCTTTCTAAGATGCATTCATCTTGAAAAATTTTCAAGAAAATAGATGAATTTTTAACAACATAGTTAAATTTTCAACCAAGAAAATTGAATGTCTATAAACAAAAAAAAATCGACAAAAAATAGAATATTTAAATTTTCAGTTAAAAAAAAAATATTTTTTTCGATAAAAAAATATTTTTCAAGCAAAGAAATGGATTTTTAACCAAAAAGATTAATTTTCTACCAAAAAAGATGATTTTTTTATGAAGTTTTTTTTTACATAAGATTAAATAAAATAATGAATTTTTCAAGCAAATAGCTGAATTATCAACTGAAGATAAATGTTAAATCAAACATGGAATAGTTAAATTTTCAGTTTAAAAAATTAGTTTACAACAACAAAAAATATTCAACAAAATAGTTAAATTTTAAACAATAAAAAAAGGGTTTTCCTCTAAAGTGTCAACTTCTGAAGTGAAATTTGTCATATTACAGGATAAAGTTGTAAAAACAAAAAAAGAGAACTCATAATTAAATCATTAATATTCAAAGAAATTTTTTTTAATTTTGAAAATTTACCTTTGTTGGTAGAAAATTCAAGTACTTGGTTCAAAATTCTACTATTTTGCTGAAAATTTAATTATTTTGTTGAAAATTTAAGTATTTTATTAAAAACTCATATTTTTTCGTCGAAAATTCAACTGTTTTGTCGAAAATGTAACGGTTTTTGGTTAAAGTATTATCTTTTTTGTTTAAAAATTCGACTCGCAACTTTTTAACAATTTCAGATTGTGTTGGCGTTTTAACCAAATAATTTTATTTCCAACCTAAAAGATAAATTTTCAATTAAAATTATGAATATTCAACTGGAATATTTCAATTTTTAAACAAGAAGATTAACTTGCAAAGAAAAAGATAATTTTCTACAAAAAAATCCATTTTTAACAAAATATGTGGATTTTCAAAGAAATAGTTGAATTTTCAATTGCAAGATAAATTTTCATTTAAATTGTTAAATTTTAAACAAGAAAAGATCAATTTTCAACCAAGTTAATGAATTTTCAACTAAAATGATGAATCTTAAACTGGAATAGTTGAGTTGTGTACCAAAATACAAAAAGATGGATTTTCAACCATAAAGATTAATTTTCTACAAAAAAAGGCGAATTTTTCACAAAGTACATAAATTTTCAAACAAATAGTTCAATTTCTGAATAAAAAAATTATATTTCAAAGAAGATTCACAACTTTTTAACAATTTTAGGCTCTGTTGGCGTTTTAAATCGGAAATTTGCATTTCTAAACCAAAAAACGCTAGATTTAAATTTGTTTAAAATAATAAAACTTACAAGCTTGAAATATTTTGGAATTTGGTATTGTTTTTCGTCGAAAATTAAAATTTGTATTAAAAAATCATTAGATTTCAAAGAATCATCATTTTTAACAATTTTAGGTTACGTTGGAATTTTACAGCGAAAATTAGGATTTTCAAACAAAAATTACATAATTTGAACAAGATTTAGAATAATCTACCATGTTTAGATTATTTTGGTATTATCAATAAAAAAATTATATTTTAAAGAAGATTCACAACTTTTTAACAATTTTAGGTTATGTTGGTGTTTTAAATCAGACATTTTTATTTCTAAACCAAAAATCAATCAATTTTAATCCAACTAGTTTTGTTTAAAATAATAGAATTTACAAGCTTGGACAATTTTTAATGTTGTTAGTATTTTTCGCCGAAAATTAAAATTTGTGTTAAAAAATCATTAGATTTCAAAGAATCATAATTTTTTAACAATTTTATATTATTTTAGTATTTTACGTCAGAAATTAGTATTTTTAATGAAAAAATTATATTTCAAAGAAGATTCACAACTTTTTAACAATTTTAGGTTCTGTTGACGTTTTAAATCAGAAATTTGTATTTCTAAATCAAAAATCACTAGATTTAAATTTGTTTAAAATAATAAAATTTACAAGCTTGAACAATTTTGGAATTTGTTAGTGTTTTTCGTCAAAAATTACAATTTCTATTGAAAAATCATTAGATTTCAAAGAATCATCATTTTTTAACAATTTTAGGTTACGTTGAAATTTTACAGCGAAAATTAGAATTTTCAAATAAAAATTATCATAATTTGAACAAGATTTAGAATCATCTAACAAGTTTAAATTATTTTATTATTTTTTGTCGGAAATTAGTATTTTTAATAAAAAAAATTATATTTCAAAGAAGATTCACAAATTAAATTTGTATTAAAAAATCATTAGATTTCAAAGAATCATAATTTTTTAACAATTTTAGAATTTTTCGTCGGAAATTAGCATTTTTAATAAATAAATTATATTTCAAAGAAGATTCCGAAGTTTTTAACAATTTTAGGCTCTGTTGACGTTTTAAATCGGAAATTTGTATTTCTAAACCAAAGGACAATAGATTTAAATTTGTTTCAAATAATAAAATTTACAAGTTTGAACAATTTTGGAATTTGGTAGTATTTTTCGTGGAAAATTTAAATTTGTATTAAAAAATCATTATATTTCAAAGAATCATAATTTTTTAACAATTTTAGAATTTTTCGTCGGAAATTAGCATTTTTAATAAATAAATTATATTTCAAAGAAGATTCCGAAGTTTTTAACAATTGTAGGTTCTGTTGACGTTCTAAATCAGAAATTTGTGTTTCTAAACAAAAAATCATCAGATTAAAATTTTTTTTAAATAATAAAATTTACAAGCTTGAACAATTTTGGAATTTGGTAGTGTTTTTCGTCAAAAATTATAATTTGTATTAAACAATCATTAGATTTCAAAGAATCATCATTTTTTAACAATTTTAGGTTACGTTGGAATTTTACAGCGAAAATTAGGATTTTCAAATAAAAATTCTCATAATTTGAGCAAGATTTAGAATCATCTAACAATTTTTAATTATTTTAGTATTTTTCGTCGGAAATTAGTATTTTTATTTAAAAAATTATATTTCAAAGAAGATTCACAACTTTTCAACAATTTTAGGTTATTTTGACGTTTTAAATCGGAAATTTGTATTTCTAAACCAAAGGACAATAGATTTAAATTTGTTTAAAATAATAAAATTTACAAGCTTGAACAATTTTGGAATTTGATAGTGTTTTTCGTCAAAAATTAAAATTTGTATTAAAAAATCATTAGATTTCAAAGAATCATAATTTTTTAACAATTTTAGATTATTTTAGTATTTTTCGTCGGAAATTAGCATTTTTAATAAAAAAATTATATTTGAAAGAAGATTCACAACTTTTTAACAATTTTAGGTTCTGTTGACGTTTTAAATCGGAAATTTGTATTTCTGAACCAAAAAACACTAGATTTAAATTTGTTTAAAATAATAAAATTTACAAGCTTGAACAATTTTGAAATTTGGTAGTATTTTTCGTCGAAAATTAACATTTGTATCAAAAAATCATTAGATTTCAAAGAATATTTTTTTTAACAATTCTAGATTATTTTAGTATTTTTCGTCGGAAATTAGCATTTTTAATAAAAATATTATCATAATTTGAACAAGATTTAGAATCATTTACCATGTTTAGATTATTTTGGTATTTTTAATAAAAAAATTATATTTCAAAGAAGCTTCACAAATTTTTAACAATTTTAGGTTCTGTTGACGTTTTTAATCGAAAATTTGTATTTCTAAACCAAAATATACTAGATTTAAATTTGTTTAAAATAATAAAATTTACAAGCTTGAACAATTTTGAAGGTTGTTAGTATTTTTCGTCGAAAATTAAAATTTGTTTTAAAAAATCATTAGATTTCAAAGAATCATAATTTTTTAACAATTTTAGATTATTTTAGTATTTTTCGTCGGAAATTAGCATTTTTAATAAAAAAATTATATTTTAAAGAAGATTCACAACTTTCAACAATTTTAGGTTATGTTGGTGTTTTAAATCAGACATTTTTATTTCTAAATCAAAAATCATTAAACTTAAATCCAATGAGTTTTGTTTAAAATAATAAAATTTACAAGCTTGAACAATTTTGGAATTTTGTACTAGTGTTTTTCGTAAAAAATTACAATTTGTATTAAACAATCATTAGATTTCAAAAAATCATCATTTTTTAACAATTTTAGATTATTTTAGTATTTTTCGTCGGAAATTAGTATTTTTAATAAAAAAATTATATTTCAAAGAAGATTCAGAACGTTTTAAATAGAAAATTTTTATTTCTAAACCAAAGAACAATAGATTTAAATTTGTTTAAAATAATAAAATTGACAAGCTTGAACAATTTTTAATGTTGTTAGTATTTTTCGTCGAAAATTAAAGTTTGTATTAAAAAATCATTAGATTTCAAAGAATCATAATTTTTTAACAATTTTAGTATTTTTCGTCAGAAATTAGTATTTTTAATAAAAAAATTATATTTCAAAGAAGATTCACAACTTTTTAACAATTTGAGGTTCTGTTGGCGATTTAAATCGAAAATTTGTATTTCTAAATCAAAGAACACTAGATTTAAATTTGTTTAAAATAATAAAACTTACAAGCTTGAACAATTTTGGAATTTGGTAGTGTTTTTCGTCGAAAATTAAAATTTGTATTAAAAAATCATTAGATTTCAAAGAATCATCATTTTTAACAATTTTAGGTTACGTTGGAATTTTACAGCGAAAATTAGGATTTTCAAACAAAAATTACATAATTTGAACAAGATTTAGAATCATCTACCATGTTTAGATTATTTTGGTATTTTCAATAAAAAAATTATATTTTAAAGAAGATTCACAACTTTTTAACAATTTTAGGTTATGTTGGTGTTTTAAATCAGACATTTTTATTTTTAAACCAAAAATCAATCAATTTTAATTCAACTAGTTTTGTTTAAAATAATAGAATTTACAAGCTTGGACAATTTTGAATGTTGATAGTGTTTTTCGTCGATGATTGGTATTTTTAATAAAAAATTATATTTGAAAGAATCATAATTTTTAACAATTTTAGGGTACGCTGAAATTTTACAGCGAAAATTAGGATTTTTAAACAGAAATTATCATAATTTAAACAAGATTTAGAATCATCTAACGGAAATTAGTATTTTCAATAAAAAAATTATATTTCAAAGAAGATTCACAACTTTTTAACAATTTGAGGTTCTGTTGGCGATTTAAATCGAAAATTTGTATTTCTAAATCAAAGAACAATAGATTTTAATTTGTTTAAAATAATAAAATTTACAAGCTTGAACAATTTTGAATGTTAGCATTTTTCGCCGAAAATTAAAATTGGTATTAAAAAATCATTAGATTTCAAATAATCATAATTTTTTAACAATTTTAGGTTCTGTTGACGTTTTAAATCGGAAAGTTGTATTTCTAAACCAAAAAAACTAGATTTAAATTTGTTTAAAATAATATGTACAAGCTTGAACGATTTTGAATGTTGTTAGTGTTTTTCGTCGATGATTGGTATTTTTAATAAAAAAATATATTTCAAAGAATCGTAATTTTTTAACAATTTTAGGGTACGCTGGAATTTTAAAGCGAAAATTAGGATTTTCAAACATAAATTATCATAATTTGAACAAGATTTAGAATCATCTAACATGTTTAGATTATTTCAGTATTTTTCGTCGGAAATTAGTATTTTGAATAAAAAAAATTATATTTCAAAGAAGATTCACAACTTTAAAGAAATTTTAGGCTCTGTTGGCGTTTTAAATCGGAAATTTGTATTTCTAAACCAAAGAACAATAGATTTCAATTTATTAAAAATAATAAAATTTACAAGCTTGAACAATTTTGGAATTTGGTAGTATTTTTCGCCAAAAATTAAAATTTGTATAAAAAAATCATTAGATTTCAAAGAATCATAATTTTTGAACAATTTTAGATTATTTTAGTATTTTTCGTCGGAAATTAGTATTTTTAATAAAAAAAAATGATATTTCAAAGAAGATTCAGAACTTTTTAACAATTTTAGGTTCTGTTGGCGCTTTAAATTGGCAATTTGTATTTCTAAACCAAAGAATAATAGATTTTAATTTGTTTAGAATAATAAAATTTACAAGCTTGGACAATTTTGAATGTTGTTAGCATTTTTCGTCGAAAATTAAAATTTGTATAAAAAAATCATCAGATTTCGAAGAATCATAATTTTTTAACAATTTTAGATTATTTTAGTATTTTCGTCGGAAATTAGTATTTTTAATAAAAAAATCATATTTCAAAGAAGAATCATAATTTTTTAACAATTTTAGGGTACGCTGGAAGTTTACAGCGAAAATTAGGCTTTTCAAATACAAAATATAATTTAAACAAGATTTAGAATCATCTAACATTTTTAGATTATTTTAGTAGTTTTCGTCGGAAATTAGTATTTTTAATACAAAAATGATATTTCAAAGAAGAATCATAATTTTTTAACAATTTTAGGGTACGTTGGAATTTTACAGCGGAAATTAAGCTTTCAAATACAAAATATAATTTAAACAAGATTTAGAATCATCTGACATTTTTAGATTATTTTAGTAGTTTTCGTCGGAAATTAGTATTTTTAATAAAAAAATTATATCTCAAAGAAGATTCAGAACTTTTTAACAATTTTAGATTCTGTTGACGTTTTAAATCGGAAATTTTTATTTCTAAACCAAAGAACAATAGATTTAAATTTGTTTAAAATAATAACATTTACAAGCTTGAACAATTTGGAATATTGTTAGTATTTTTCGTCGAAAATTAAAGTTTGTATTAAAAAATCATTAGATTTCAAAGAATCATAATTTTTGAACAATTTTAGATTATTTTAGTATTTTTCGTCGGAAATTAGTATTTTTAATAAAAAAATCATATTTCAAAGAAGAATCATAATTTTTTAACAATTTTAGGGTACGCTGGAATTTTACAGCGAAAATTAGGCTTTTCAAATACAAAATATAATTTAAACAAGATTTAGAATCATCTAAAATTTTTAGATTATTTTAGTAGTTTTCGTCGGAAATTAGTATTTTTAATAAAAACATGATATTTCAAAGAAGATTCAGAACTTTTTTACAATTTTAGGTTCTGTTGGCGTTTTAAATCGGAAATTTGTATTTCTGAACCAAAAAACACTAGATTTAAATTTGTTTAAAATAATATAATTTACAAGCTTGAACAATTTTGAATTTTGGTAGTATTTTTCGTCGAAAATTAACATTTGTATCAAAAAATCATTAGATTTCAAAGAATATTTTTTTTTAACAATTTTAGATTATTTTATTATTTTTCGTTGGAAATTAGTATTTTTAATAAAAAAATCATATTTCAAAGAATCATAATTTTTTAACAATTTTAGGGTACGCTGGAATTGTACAGCGAAAATTAGGCTTTTCAAATACAAAATATAATTTAAACAAGATTTAGAATCATCTAAAATTTTTAGATTATTTTAGTAGTTTTCGTCGGAAATTAGTATTTTTAATAAAAACATGATATTTCAAAGAAGATTCAGAACTTTTTAACAATTTTAGGTTCTGTTGGCGTTTTAAATCGGAAATTTGTATTTCTGAACCAAAAAACACTAGATTTAAATTTGTTTAAAATAATAAAATTTACAAGCTTGAACAATTTTGAAATTGGGTAGTATTTTTCGTCGAAAATTAACATTTGTATCAAAAAATCATTAGATTTCAAAGAATATTTTTCTTAACAATTCTAGATTATTTTAGTATTTTTCGTAGGAAATTAGTATTTTTAATAAAAAAATGATATTTCAAAGAAGATTTAGAACTTTTGAACAATTTTAGGTTCTGTTGACGTTTCAAATCGAAAATTTGTATTTCTAAACCAAAAAATACTAGATTTAAAATTGTTTAAAATAATGAAATTTACAAGCTTGAACAATTTTGAATGTTGTTAGTATTTTTCGTCGAAAATTAAAGTTTGTATTAAAAAATCATTAGATTCCAAAGAATCATAATTTTTTAACAATTTTAGGTTACGTTGGAATCTCACAGCGAACTTTAAGATTTTAAAACAGAAATTCTCATAATTTGAACAAGATTTAGAATCATCTAGCATGTTCAGATTATTTTGGTATTTTTCTTCGGAAATTAGTATTTTTAATAAAAAAATTATATCTGAAAGAAGATTCAGAACTTTTTAACAATTTTAGGTTCTGTTGACATTTGAAATCGGAAATTTGTATTTCTAAACCAAAAAACACTAGATTTAAATTTGTTTAAAATAATAAAATGTACAAGCTTGACAATTTTGGGATTTGGTATTGTTTTTCGTCAAAAATTACAATTTGTGTTACAAAATCATTAGATTTCAAAGAAGAATCATAATTTTTTTGACAAATTTGTTAAGTTGAAATTGTACATCGAAAACTGGTATTTTCAAACAAAAAGTATTATACTTTGTACAAGATTTTAAATCTTTCAACAATTTTGGATTATATCACTATTTTTCATCGCATACTGGTATTTTTGACAGAACAATATAGAATATTCACAATTTTTCAAAGAAGATTCACGATTTCGGAACATTTTAAGATTTATGTTTTAATTTAGAATAAATTTAAAGGAAGCTTTTAGAAATAAAAAAAAGGTCGTTTATAATGTACAAGGTAGAATCTATTTTCTATTAACAATACAAGATAAGAACACGTATAAATTATTGTTTAATATTTTTGTATAGATTAGGACTAGCCGGGGTTCCAAGGCCTATTTTGATCTCAAAATCAGGAGTTTCTCCTTCTTCGGCAAGCCTGGACAACTCAAGATTGTTCGTGAAATTGTATTTAACACTTAGCCGTGGTTCCGTGACTGCTTTTCCATCCGCTTTCATTTGTCGCATTAAAATTTCCTTCATAAGGGGTGGAAATTCCATGGTCCTTGGAAGTATTCTTTGCGGAGGTGGCGTGTAAGACTTACAAAAGCGCTCTTCGTCCTCTTTTGGAATCAATACGTAATCGGTTTTGTAACTTGAGGAGTCCAATTGCACCAGGTTGGTTGCTTTTCTTCCTCGGAAGACTTTTTCCGTAAGAACCATAACTTTCCGGAGATCCTGAAGTACATATTTTTTTAAATCTCAAATTTTAATTAAACCATTGCTTTAAAATAAAATCTACTAAGTGAAACAACTTTGATAAAAATTCATTTTTTGGTAACGTAACATTTTTTGTATTATGTTTAAAAACACAATAGACGTCTTCTAAATAAAAAAAGATTTTTTAAGATGAAGTATTGTCTAAAAATAAATAAAAAAGTAACACTAAATGCCTTTTCAATATTTTTTAGCCATACAAATATTGAAGTTGCCTAATGTAAATACTAATTGAAATTCACCAATTTAGTACTTTTTTAATACTATAAAGAATACAAAATAATATTAATAATAATATAATATACAAATTTCAAATAATTATTTATTTTTTAAAAGTTTTTAAACACTTTATTCGAGTTGAAATTGAATTCTGAAAATTGAGAACAAGAAAATAAGTATTATCAGTTTCTTTTTAAATGTATATGAATATAATTTTTATAATATTCTTGAGAAAATTAAATAAAGATTTTTGAATATATGAGATCTACCAGGAAAGAATCGAGAAGATTTTTAAGACAATTTTTTATTTTACAGGATTTTACAAAATATTAGGAAAAATTCGAGTCTTTGAAAAAGATGTCTAGGACTTTTAGAAGTTTGGAAGAAATCAAGAAATATTTGATAAATTTTGGGATATCTTTCCATGCTTTTAAATATTCATAATCTATTTAAGACGTCTTAAATTTCTGAAAATATTTTTAACTGATTCGAATTTTTCTCAAAATTTTGAAAATTTTACAAAATGTAAAAAAATTGTCTTATAATCTTCTCAATTTTAGGAGTTTTAAGAAAATTTGTTTATTCTCTTAAAAACCTTTCGAAATGCTCTTAAAGCTTCTAAATACTACTTTTGAAATCTTTAAAAATCTAAATTTCTAAAAATCTTGTAAAGTTTAAAATTTGTTTTGAATCTCTTTAATTCTACTAAATATTTCTTGAATTTACTCGATTTTTTTTTGGATTTTTCAAGCTTACCCAATAGAAATATTTTGCTTTAAAATCTTCTACACTCTTTTTTGAAATTTTAGGAAATCGTTTGATATGTTTAAAAACCTTGATTACTTTTCTCTTAAAGTTCATTAAAAAAAAAATCATTTAAATTTTCACACGAATATTAAGAAAATTCTGTTTTCAATCTTGTCAGACCTTCTAAACCTTCTAATCTTTCAAAATTATTAAAATTTTTCCTGATTTTTTTTAACTCAGAAAAATTAAAAAAAAATTGCCTTAAAATCTTTTACATTCTTCTTTAATAATTTTTAAAATCTTTTGAAATGTTTTGAAATCCTTTTAAACAATCTCTTAAAATTTATTTTTCGAAATACAAAATTATTTTAATTTTTCCTAGGAACCTAAAATTTTTTTTTTCATTTTCGTGAAACCTTACAAAATTAAATACAGGTTTTAATTATTTTTGAATTGTTTCAAAATTTCTGAATTTTCGATCAAGAAGATTATTTTTCTACTAAAAAAGGCGAATTTTCAACAGATTACATAAATCTTTAACTAAATAGTTTGAACAATGGATGTTATGTTAGTCCAAATTTTATTTGATCAATTTTGAACCAAAAATGGAGCCGTTCAATTCTCATTTAAGAAAATTAATTTTCAATACAAAAAAATTTCTACAAAACAATTGAATTTTCAACTCGAGAATATGAATTTTAAACAAAAAAGTTAAAGTTTCAACTGATCAGTTGAATTTTCAACAAAATAGTTAATTTTCAGTTAATAATATTTATTTTTAACCAAGAAAGACGAATTTTCAACTAAAATTATAAATCTTAAACAAAAATAAGAACTTTTAAGGCAGTATTTCAACTGTCAACCAAGGAGTTAAATTTTCATCGAAATAGTTATATATTATTATTATTATTATTGTTATACCATTAAGCCATTTCCCTTTCGGAGTTAAAAAAATTTATTTTCTACAAAAAAAAAAAAACGAATTTTCAACCAAAAAAATGAACTTTTAAGAAAGTATTTCAAATTTCAATGAAGAAGTTGAATTTTCAGCGACAAAAGATTTTAATTTTAAATACAAAATAGTTGGATTTAACCAACAAAACCGAATTTTCAACAAAATACTTGAATCTTCAACAAAAGCAGGTTAATTTTCAACCAAACAGATGCATTTTTAACAACAATAAATTTATTTTCTACCAAAAAAGACGAATTTTCAACAGCATACATAAACATACATCATTTTACTTGACATTTTTTTTTTGTTCGATATTTAACTATTTTGTTAATATTTAAGTTAAATAATTTTTTCCTTAACTGAAAATTCAACTATTTTGCTGAAATCTCATGTTTTTTATTAAAAATTGATCTTTTTGGTATCAAATTAATCTTCTTGGTTCAAAATTAGTTTTTTAAATTTTAAATTAAGTTTTTAACTGAAAATTTAACTATATCATGTTTATTTGAACATTAATCTTCTTCAGTTGAAACTTTGTCTCTTGTGGTAGAATATTAATTTTCTCGGTGACTAATTTACGTTTATGATTGAAAATTCAACTATTAGGTTCAAAAATTCATTTAAAATTAAAATATTTGATTGACAATTCATATATTTTTCAAAAATTATCCTTTTTTGGTAGTAAATTAGTTTTTTTATTAAAAATTAATTTTTCGTTGGTTGAAAATTAGTGTTTTTATTGTAAATTAAATTTTTAACTAACTTTTTTTGTCGATTTTTTTATAGACGTTTAACCTTTTTCGTGAAAAATTCATTTCTTTTGTAGAAATTTTAACCATTTCATTGAAAATTTATTTTATTTGCTTAAAAAACTTATTTCTCTAACTGAAAATTAAACTGTTCTATTTCTTTGTTGAAAATTGATCCTTTTTAGTTGAAAATTCATCTATTTTGTTAAAAATTTGTCTTTTTTGGTATAAAATTAACGTTCTTAGTTGAAAATTCCATTAGAAATTAGAATATTTGGTTGAAAATTCATGTATTTTGTTAAAAATTATTCTCTTTTGGTAGAAAATTAGTTTAAAAAAATTGAAAATTAGTTTTCTTAATCAAAAATTTAAATATTCCATTTTTCATTGAAATTTCTTTTGTTGATAGACATTTAATCTTTTTTTTGTTGAAAATTCATCTATTTGGTTGAAAATTTAACTACTTCGTTCAAAATTAATTTTATTTGCTTAAAAACTTATTTCTCTAACTTAATAAGATACTATTCTTTTTTTGTTGTTGAAAATTTGTGTTTTTAGTTGAAAATTCATCTATTTTGTTAAAATTTGTCGTTTTTTGGTAGCAATATAACGTTTTTGGTTTGAAATTCAACTATCAGGTTGAAAATTCCATTAAAAATTAAAATATTTGTTTTAAAATTCATGTATTTTGTTAAAAATTATTCCGTTTTGATAGAAAATGAATCTTTTTGGTTGACATTTTATTTCTTTGGTTGAAAATTTAACTACTTCGTTAAAAATTTATTTTATTTGGTCAAAAAGTTATTTCTCTAATTTAATATCGTGGGTGTGGTGAGCCCACACATGTAGTTATTTTCTACAAGTTATCAACCTAGAAACACTAAGAATTTTATTTTTTTTATTTCCCGAAAGGGAAATGGCTTAATGGTATACAAACAATAATATACTATTCTTTTTTTTGAAAATTTTTGTTTTTTAGTTGAAAATTCATCCATTTTGTTAAAATTTGTCTTTTTTTGGTAGCAAGATAACGTTTTTGGTTGAAAATTCAATAAAAAATTAAAATATTTGGTTTAAAATTCATGTATTTTGTTAAAAATTATTCCGTTTTGATAGAAAATGACTCGTTTTGGTTGAAAATTATTTTTTTTATTGAAAATTACTTTTCTAACTAAAAATTTAACTGTTCAATTTTTCGTCGTATTTTTTTATAGACATCTAATCTTTCTAGTTGAAAATTCATCTTTTCGGTAGAAAATTCAACTATTTCTTTGAAAATTTATTTTATTTGGTTAAAAATTTATTTCTCCTACTTAAAATTACACCATTCTATTTTTTGTTGAAAATTTATCTTTTTAGTCAAAAATTCAGCTATTTCACTGAAATTGCATAATTTTAATTGAAAGTTAATTTCTTTGGTTAAAAATTTAACAAATTAGGTTGAACATTCGTTTTTTTGTTGAAAATTGATCTTTTTTAGTTGAAAATTCATCTATTTTGTTAAAAATTTGTCTTTTTTGGTATAAAATTAACCTTCTTCGTTGAAAATTCCATTACAAATTAGAATATTTGGTTGAAAATTTATGTATTTTGTTAAAAATTATTCTCTTTTGGTAGAAAATTAGTTTTTTAAAATTGAAAATTAATTTTCTTAATTAAAAATTTAACTATTCCATTTTTCGTCGACATTTATTTTGTTGATAGACATTTAATCTTTTTGGTGGGAAGTTTAACTACTTTGTTCTCATTTTATTTGGTTAAAAACTTATTTTTCTCTAACTTAAAAATATTCTATTCTTTTTTTTTAATTTTTGTTTTTTAGTTGAAAATGCAACTATCAGGTTGAAAATTCTATTGAAAATTAAAATATTTGGTTTGAAATTCATGTATCTTGTTGAAAATTATTCTGTTTTGATAGAAAATGAATCTTTTTGGTTGAAATTTAATTCCTTGGGTTGGAAATTATTTTTCTTTTATTGAAAATTAATTTTTTTGGTAGAAAATTTAACTATTTCGTTAAAAATTTATTTTGTTTGGTTAAAAATTTATTTCTCTTAATTAAAATTAAACTATTCTATTTTTTGTTTAAAATTGATCTTTTTAGTCAAAAATGCATATATTTTACTGAAATTTTGTCTTTTTTTTTGGTAGCAATATAACCTTTTTGGTTGAAAATTTAACTATTTGGTTGAAAATTAATTTTTTTGATTGAAGATGCATAATTTTAATTGAAAGTTAATTTCTTTGGTTAAAAATGTAACAAATTTGGTTGAAAATTCATTTTTTTTGTTTGTTGAAAATTGATATTTTTTAGTTGAAACTTCATCTATTTTGTTAAAAATTTGTCTTTTTTGGTATAAAATTAACCGTCTTAGTTGAAAACTCCATTAAAAATTAGAATATTTGGTTTAAAATTAATGTATTTTGTTTAAAATTATTCCGTTTTAATAGAAAATGATTCTTTTTGGTTGAAATTTCATTTCTTTGGTTGAAAATTATTTTTTTTTTATTGAAAATTAATTTTTTAACTTTCTGTCTTTTGTGGTAGAATATTAATGGTGAATAATTCACCTTTTTGCTTGAAAATTCAACTATTAGGTTAAACATTCCATTACAAATTAAAATATTTGGTTGAAAATTCATGTATTTTGTTAAAAATGATTCTGTTTTGGTAAAAAATTAGTTTTTTATTAAAAATGAATTTTTGATTGGTTGAAAATTAGCGTTTTTATTGAAAATTAAATTTTAAACTAAAAATGTAACTATATCATGTTTATTTGAACATTAATCTTCTTCAGTTGAAGCTTTTGTCTTTTTGGGTAGAATATTAATTTTTTTGGTTACTAATTCACGTTTTTGGTTGAAATTTCAACTATTAGGTTGAAAATTCCATTCAAAATTAAAATATTTGATTGAAAATTCATGTATTTTGTTATAAATTATTCTTTTTTGATAGAAAATAATTTTTTTTTATTAAAAATTAATTTTTCGTGGATTAAAAATTAGGGTTTTTATTGAAAATTAAATTTTCAACTAAAAATTTAACTGAAATTTTTTGTCGATTTTTTTATTGACGTTTAATCTTTTTCGTAAAAAATTTATTTTATTTGCTTAAAAAACTTATTTCTCTAACTGAAAATTAAACTGCTCTATTTTTTTGTTGAAAATTTTTGGTATAAAATTAACGTTCCTAGTTGAAAATTCCATTAAAAATTAGAATATTTGGTTGCAAATTCATGTATTTTGTTAACAAATATATTCTTTTGGTAGAAAATTAGTTTTTAAAAATTGAAAATTAATTTTCTCAAATAAAACTTTAAAAAACTTTGTTAAAAACTTCTTTTTCTCTAACTTAATAATATACTATTCTTTTTTTGTTGTTGTTGAAAATTTGTGTTTTTAGTTGAAAATTCATCTATTTTGTTAAAATTTGTCTTTTTTTGGTAGCAATATAACGTTTTTGGTTAAAAATTCCATTAAAAATTTAAATACTTGGTTTAAAATTAATGTATTTTGTTGAAAATGATTCCGCTTTGATAGAAAATGAATCTTTTTGGTTGAAATTTCATTTCTTTGGTTGCAAATTATTTTTTTCTATTGAAAATTAATTTTTTTGAATAAAAATTTAAGTGTTCAATTTTTAGTCAAAATTTTATTTTATAGACATCTAATCTTTCTGTTGAAAATTCATCTTTTTGGTAGGAAATTCAACTATTTCGTTGAAAATTTATTTTATTTGGTTAAAAAATTATTTCTGCTACTTAAAATTAAACTATTCTATTTTTTGTTGAAAATGATCTTTTTAGTCAAAAATTCATCTATTTTACTGAAATTTTGTCTTTTTTAGGTAGCAATATAACCTTTTTCGTTGAAAATTCAACTATTTGGTTAAAAATTAATTTTCTTTGATTGCAGATGCATAATTTTAATTAAAAGTTAATTTCTTTGGTTAAAAATTAAACAAATCTGGTTGAAAATTCGTTTTTTGATGCTGTTGAAAATGAATTCTTTAGATTAAAAATGTAACTATTTCAAATTTGCATTTTGGTAGAAAATGCATATTTTTGTTCAAAATTTAATTTTGAAATCCTTTCAAGATTCCTTGAAATTTTTTAGAATATCCTAAAATCTCTAAAATTCTATGAAATACCTTTAATTATTTCAATAAGTAAAAAATTCCTTCGAATCTTTTGAAATTTCCTAAAATATTTAAAATCTTTTTGCAATCGCTTGAAACTTTTTAAAGATCTTTAAAATTCCTTGGAAGTTTTAAAAATATCTTAAAATCTTTAAAATCCTTTAGAATACCTTCAAATTATTGAAATTTATTTAAAATTCCTTGGATGCTGACATTAAAAAAGGTTTCTTATCTGAACCTTTAATTGATAAAAATACAGTAGAAAAAAGGTAAAAGTCTAGGGAAACAAAAACAGAAAAAGTAGTTGGTTCAAATCATTTTTTTGATTTTCAAATTATTTATTTCCAGCTTAATTTGAAAAATAATTTGAACAACTTAGGATCTGTACCCATATGATAAAAGAAGTTTTTAATAATAAATGAAATGCCCGTTTTTGGAAAAATACTCTTTTTTAATTAAAATGGTTATTAATTATTATGATAAATTATTGTTAAATCATTCATTTTTTTAAAACTACTCTTAGAGTTTTCGGATAAATAGTAAAACGTTGAGGTTAGGTTCGCATACTTTGCTTTAAAAATAGCAAAAAATACCAATTCCTTTTTTTACTCACGTCAAATGGGTTCGCGACATTTTTTGGAGCAGGTAGAGCTTCGACTTTCAAAATTCTGTGATACGTAGGTTCAGAATATCGCTGAACAAATTTATTTCGAACAAAAATTCTGCCGACTCCGAAATTCTTCAAATTTCCGACTATTTCCCACAACGTTTTACCCCTGAAGTCGTGCGTGCGTCCAATATATTTTATGGGCATTTTTTCTTATTCAGAAAACTACAGAAAGCAGTTATATTTGAATTAAAACTTTAAATTTGTAACGCAACTTTGATCTCTTTGATTCTCACGATTATCATAACATTCTTGGAGGTTATGTTATGTTTTGCTCTCAATTCGAGTTTCGACTACCCAACTGCACTGCGCATGCGTTGCATCGGCAGTCTCATTGGCTGTAAATGGCGCGCTTTTTTAAAACTATCACATGCGTAAAGCATTTTTTTATAATAAATCATCAATGTGGAAATGATAACAATTAATTTTCAGATCACAAAATAGTCTTTCAGAGTGTAAGGTGGAATAATTATTTTATTGTACTCTTTACAAATAAACTTTTGATTTTAAATTCAAAGAAAGGAATGCCTTCTTTTACTAATGTGAATTTTAAATCATGCTTAATATTTTCGTGTACTTTATGATTATTATATATGGTGAAAAATTAGTTTGCATATTTAATCATTTCAAATAAGCGCGCGATCAACATCCAATGAGTCAGCTGGTAGAACGCATGCGCAGTGCGGTTGGGGAACCAAATTGGATTTCAAGTTGGGACGTCAGCTGGCAAGATGTCTGCACGCTGGGGGTCAATCAATAATAACAAACCTATGGGATGTAACTTAATTTGTTTAATCTCTTGGGAAAAAATGATTTTGCACAATAAGTGTATTTGGATATTATTATTTATTTTTCAAAAGCTATTCAATTAAACACCAAACTCGTTACAAAAAAAAATTATCGATTTTATTATTTAATTGAATTGCTTTTGAAAAATAAAAAATAATAGCGAATATACTTATGGTGAAAAATCATTTTGATCGAAGTTATTAGAAAAATAAAGTTTCGTCACATGCATTTGGTATTATTGTTTGGCCCTCAGCGTGCAGACATCTTGGATACCCCCCACCTAATTTGAAATACCTAATTGGAAAGGGCGCTAAATTTAAATGTTAAAAGAAGTCATTGTAATAGATAACATATTGTTGGCATTAAACAGTTCTTCTAGGTATAAAATCAACCATACATCTATAGAAGATTGATAATGTTAATGCAAAAAATTTGTTTCTAAATATATTTTAAACACTTTTTAGTTGTGTTTTCAAGTCAAAAAGATAAATTTTCAACCAAAGAAATGAATTTTTAACTAAAATGATAAATCTTCAACGGAAAATATGAATTTTTAACCAAATAGTTAGTTGAACTTTCAAACCAAAAGATTAATTTTCTACAAAAAAAGACTCATTTTCAACAAAGCGCATGAATTTTCGTATAAAATAGCATCAATTTTCATCCAAAATTAGAATAGTTAAAATGTTAGAAAAATAAATGTTCAACCAAAAAGAAACGAATTTTCAACAAAATAGTTTTTTTTTTCATAAAAGGAAATGAATTCTTAACGAAAAATAGAATAGTTGAATTTTCTACAAAACAGATCATTTTTTAACGAAAAGGATTTCATTCCTATCGTAAAAGGTAAATTTTCCACAAAAAAATGGAATAGTTAAATTGAATTTTTAACTAAAATGATGAATCTTCAACTAAAAAAAATCTAATTTTCAACCAAATACATCAATTTTCGACTGAAAAGATAAATTTTCTACCAAAAATAAAATAAATAAATTTTCAGTTAGTAAATAAATTTTCAACCTATAAAGAAACGATTTTTCAATAAAAAAGATGAAGTTTTAACTAATGAAAGTATACTCTTCAAACAAAAAAAAAAGACTGATTTTCAACGAATAGTTGAATTTTCATCTAAAACAGATAAATTTTCAACTAAAAATGGAATAGTTCAATTTTTAGTAAAAAAAATTCTAAATAAAAAAACTTATTTTCAACCAAAAAGATAAGTTTGCAACCAATAAGATGAATTTTCAACCAAGTATTTGAATTTTTAAAGAAATTTTCAACCAAAAAGATGAATTAGTCATCAAGAAGTGTAGCGATGATCTCCCACAAAATTCGAATTTTCAATAAAATACAGGAATTTTAAACTAAATATTTGAATTTTCAACTGAAGAAGATAAATTATGAACCAAACATGTAGGAGTTGAATTTTCAGTTAAAACAATTTTCAACTCGAAAATATAATTTTCAACCAAATAATTAAATTTATCACTTTTAGTTGAAAATTCAGGCATGTTGTTGCAAATTTTTCTCATTCTGTAGAATATTAATCCTTTGGGTTTTAAATTTATGCTTTTTGTTGAAAATTCAACTATTTGCTTGAAAATCCGATTTTTTATTGTTTGGAAATTAATTTTTTAACTGAAAATTTAACTATTCCATTTTTCGTTAAAAATTGATCTTTTTTAGTTGAAAATTAATTTCTATGGTTCAAAATTGGACTATTTTGTCGAAAATAAAATTTTTGTTGTTAAAAATTAATTTTTTAAACCTGAAACTGAAGTATAATATGCAAAAACTTTCAATTAATAAATGTATTTTTTTTAGTTAAAAACTCATCTTTTTGGTTGAAAATTAATCTTTTTGTTATAAATTCTCCTTTTTTTGAAAAATAATTTCTTTGGCTGAAATTTTAACTATTTTTTTTAAATTCTTTTTTTTCCCTGAAAATTTATCTTTTTCGGTTGAAAAATCTTTTATTTTTGTTAAAAATTTATTTGTTTGGATGCAGATTCACCTCTTTGATGGAAAATTAAACTATTTTCTTGAAAATTATCTTTTTTTGTTTGAAAATTAATTAAATAAAAATGTAACTATTCCATTCTTGATTCAAAATTAATCTTTTTTAATTGACAAATCAACCATTTGGTTGAAAATTCATGTATTTCAATGAAAATTCGTCTCTTTCCTTTGAAAATTAATCTTTCTGGTTAGAAATTTGTCTTTTTGGTTGAAAAATTATTTCTTTGGTTGAAAATTTAACTATTTTTTTGAAATTATTTTTTTGTTTTGAAAACTATATTTCTTGTTTGAAAATTCATCTATTTTTGTTAAAAATTGATTTCTATGGTTAACAATTGGAATATTTTGTGAAAATTGATCTTTTTCAGTTGAAATTTCGTTTATTTTGGTTAAAGATCCATTTCTTTGTTTGAAAATTCACCTCTTTTGGTTAAAAATTAATTTCTTTGGTTGAAAATTTAACTATTCTGATGAAAATTTGTTTTGTTTTTTTGCTTAAAAATTAATCTTTTAAACTGGAAACTTAAGTATAATATGCTAAAACTTTCAGCTAATAAATTTATTTTTTTTAGTTGAAAATTCATCTTTTTGGTTGAAAATTAATTTTGTTTTTGTTGATAATTCAACTATTTTGGTGAAAATTAGTTTTTCTTTTTGAAAATTAATTAAATAAAAATTTAAATATTCGAGTTTTGGTGGAAAATTTATCTTTTTTTTGTTGACAAATAAATCGTTTGGTTGAAAATTCATGTATTTTATTGAAAATTCGACTTCTTTCCTTGACAAATTATCTTTTTGGTTAGAAATTCTCCTTTTTTTGAAAAATAATTTGTTTGGCTGAAAATTCAACTACATATATTTTTTTTGAATTCTTTTTTCTTCTTCAAAATTTATCTTTTTCAGTTGAAAAATCGTTTTTTTTTTTTCGTTTTTATTTTGTTAAGAATGTATTTGTTTGGTTGAAGATTCACCTCTTTGGTTGAAAATTAACTGTTTTCGTGAAAATTATTTTTTTTTTTGGTCGAAAATTAATTAAATAAAAATTTAACTATTCCATTCTTGATTCAAACTTAATCTATTTTAATGGAAAAATCAACCATTTGGTTGAAAATTCATGTATGGTTGAAAATTGAAATATTTTGTTTGTTAAAAAATTAATTTTTTAAACTGCAAACTTAAGTATAATATGCTAAAACTTTCAGTTAATAAATTTGGTTTTTTTAGTTGAAAATTCATCTTTTTGGTAGAAAATTATTCTTCTTGTTTGAAAATTCGTCTTTTTGGTTGAAAACTAATTTTGTTTTTATTGATAATTTTTGTTGGAAATTTATCTTTTTTTAGTTGAAAAATAAACCACTTGGTTGAAAATTCATGTATTTTATTAGAAATTCGTCACTTTTCGTTGAAAATTAATCTTTTTGGTAAACAATTCGCCTTTTTCTGAAAAATCATTTCTTTGACTAAAACTTTAAATATTTTTTTTCTTAAAAAATTCTTTTTCATCTTGCTTGAAAATTGATCTTTTTCAGTTGAAAATTCGTTTATTTTGGTTAAAGATCCATTTCTTTGTTTGAAAATTCACCTATTTTGGTTAAAAATTAATGTCTTTGGTTGAAAACTAAACTTTGAAACTGGAAACTTACGTATAATATGCTAAAACTTTAAGTTAAAAACTGTATTCATTTTTTAAATGAAAATTCATATTTCTGGTTGAAAAATAATTTTTTTTTTCTTAAAAATTAATAAAATGAAAATTTAAATATTCGATTTTTAGTTGAAAATTTATCTCTTTTAGTCGACAAATAAACCGTTTGGTTGAAAATTAATATATTTTATTGTGAATTCGTCTCTTTTCGTTATAAATTAACCTTTTTGGTTAAAAATTCGCCCTTTTTTTGAAAAATCATTTCTTTGGCTGAAAATTTAACTATTTTTTCTTTGAAAATTCGTTTTTTTTTTGCTTGAAAATTGATCTTTCTCAGTTGAAAAATCATTTAGTTTTGTTAAAAATTTATTTGTTTTGTTAAAAATTCATTTCTTTGGTTGAAAAATTAACTACTTTGATGAAAATTAGTTTTGCTTTTTGGTTACAAATTGTTGTAAGCAATTAAGCTTTGGAAAAAATGCTTCGGCCTTCATTTTAATTAACATTCAACTTTTCTTTTACAATTTACTACTGCTTTTTTCCTTTCATTAGGTATTCAGTAAACAATTTCGAAATTACAAATATCGTTATAGTTATTTTTTTAGAAAACTATTCTTCAGTGTTAAATATTCATTTATATACTTTTAATTTTTTAATTTTTCAGAACTTTTTAAATTTGTAGTAAAAATTTTAACCATTTTAAAAGATATTTAGAAGTTTTGAAGTTTAAAAAAATTAATTTTAAGAAACTATTTAAAAATATTGTAATACATTTTAATTTATTTCCTCAAATTTCGGAAAAGAATGTACAATATTTTAAATCCAAAGTTTTCAATTCTGCAAGATTATAAACTTTTAGAAAAAATTCGAATAAGTTTAATGGATATTTGAAAGTTTGAAAAAAATACACAAATAATTTTAAACTTGAAAAGATTTCAAGAAATTCAAAACAAAATGTAAATTTTTAAAGATTACGAAATTTAGAAGCTTTTTAAGAATTTTGAAAGGTTTCAAGAGAACAAAAGATTTCTCTCAAGATCTCTGGGAAAATTTAAAATGATATTTTATTTAAAAAAATTTATTTTAAGAAAATAATTGAAAAGATTTCAAAACTTTCCAAAAAATCTCAGTCATGTCAAAGAAGAATCTGGAAGATCTCAATGCAATTTTTTTAATTTTTCAGAATTTTTTTAATTTTTGGTAAAAATTCCAACTATTTTAAAAGATATTTAGAAGTTTTCAAACAAATTCAAAAATAATTTAGACTTTGAAAATCTTTTTAAAAACTTAGAACAAAATGTAGATTTTTGCAGATTTCGAAATAAAATGTTGAAGTTTTATAGGATTTTTAAAGGTTTCAAGATAATAAAAATTTTTTCTTCAGAATCCTGGAAATGTTTAAAGTGTTTACAAAAAAAGTTTAAACATAAAAAAATCAAAGTGTTCCAAAATTTTCAAAAACGAATCTGGAAGATTTTAAGACAATTTGAGGAATAATTCGAGTAAGTTAAAGAGATATTTAGGAATTTTACAAGTCTGTATGAGATTAAAACATTTTAAAATTCAGAAAGATTTTCGAAAATTTAAAAAATATTTTGTCATTGTTTTTTCAAGCGGGAAAAAGTCCTAAATATCTTTTAAACTGTTTCCAATTTTTCCTGAAATTGTGTGAAGTTCTAGATACTGTTTTCGACATATCTGAAAGCTTAAAAAACATTTTTGAATTTTCTTGAGCAAACTTGGAATATTATATGTATATAACCTTAAACTCTTAAAGAAGTACGAATGAAGGCATTTTGTCAATGATTTAAAAAGTTATTTTTCAAATTGTGCCGATATTAATGTCTTCTTAAAATTGTAATAAAATCTGATATAATAATAAAATGAATATATATTTTTTTTAAATTTGTTAGATATCTCATGATTACTTGTTCCATATATTTTACCGAAATATTTCATACATCAGAAAAAATATTAATTTTTTGTTGTTGTTCGTTTAAGCTTTAAATAATATATTGCACCATGTAAGCAACAATTTTCACAATAATGGCAATAAGTTTGTCCGATTTTTATTATACATTTTGGGAAAACAGTGCACTACTTTTGCAATGTCTTCTTAAAAAATCGACAAAATAATTTTATCCTGAATCATTTTATCGAGAATTCTGATAGCAATGTAGTTTTGATTAATATCAGCTCCCTGGCACTCAAAGCTGAAAATGGGCACACATTTGACTGCCCTGCGCGTTAGTACTTAAATTGCCCGAGCGTAGCGCTGATTACCTATAGGGCCGACTTTCTTGAAAATACATGGCAAAATTGTCAACATTCGAAGTTTTTTTTATATTTTCTGATAGTTTATTAGTCCTTTTTTCGTTTTTTTTTGCTGAAAATGATCAGTGATATATAATTAATTGAAAAAACATTAAACATGGTGAAGTGTTTAGCAGTGAACTGTGATTCTGGTTACAAAAAGAAACGCGGAGTTCGGAGGAGCAAACTCAACGGTTTTTTTATGTACCAAAAGACAAAGTGTCAATCAAAAAATGGCAAAAAGCAATTTTGAGAGATGACATTAAAGTCAAAGAAGGTCAAGCGGTTTGTGAGAGACATTTTGCAGAAAGTGACATCATCCGCGAAAGAACAATTACTGGTCCTGACGGAACTGTTTTAGGAATGAATTTAATTATCATATTTATTTTCCTTTGTGTATATATTGCTTTTTTCATTATGTACTTTGAAATACAAATTCCGCCAGAGTTGAAACATGAATTCGTGGAATAAAATTAATAGTTTAAAAAATAATAATTTAAAGAAATAAATAATAATATCTTTAGCTCCAAAAAATATATTTTCTATTTACAATTTGTAAAATTTCAAAAAATAATGCAAATAATTTGTATATGAGTATCAATAATTCAACATATCCTCTTGGCATACTATTTTATATTGGCAATTATTTAAATTTGAGAACGCGCTATACTTATTTGTGGTAAAAATATTTTTTTTATTATTAAAAAAATTTTAATATTGAATAAATAAATTTTAAATAAACTATTTTTTGTAGACTCCGTATAAAAGGCCGCGACTTCGAGAAGGAGCCGTACCAACACTCCATTTGGGACGAGACGAAAAGCCTGAAAAACATTTTGAAAATTTAACTAATTTAATTGTTGAAAATTTAACTAATTTGAATAATTTAACTAATCTAAAGAAAATATAAACGTTTTTTTTGTACATAAAATTACATATTATTACTGTTGTGTTTTACAGAAAGTTATAATTTTTTGAAATGCTTGTTGCATTCATTTTATTTATTGAAATTTTATATTACATAATTATACGATTCATAAGAATTATACTTTTTTAATTTAAAAATTGCCTTTTTATTAATCTCATATACATACCTCTTGATTATTGCCATTTTTATAATTGAAAAATAATTTGGTAAGTTACTTTATACTGTTTTAAAATAAAATGTTTTAATATTAAATTAGGTACATGAATTTTTACGACGCAAAAAACCTTTTAATTTTAATTTAAAATCGTGACACTAAAGTTCCTAAATTAATTAATTATTTAATTAATAACAATTTTATTGTTATTAATTTGTTTAAATGTATTATCTTGGAAAAAATGTTCGTATTGCTTTCACACATTTAATCACTTAGAAACTTAATATATTTCACTTTTTTCGTTATATATTTTATACTAGTATATGCCAAAAACATTTAACTTCTTTTTTCCATTAAAAAAACACGAAAAAGCGGTTCAGATTTTAAAAAAACATAAATATTTGCATTTTTGCCATGTATTTTAAAGAAAGTCGGCCCTATAGGTAATCAGCGCCACGATTTCGCCTGGTGGCCGTGATCCACCTTTCAGCCAACTTTTATAATACAGGCCTCCATGAAAGTGCCAGGGGGCTGATTAATATTTATCACATAAGTATGTAATTGAAGTAGATAAGCTAAGCTGGTTCTGGGACACTACTAGGTAGTTCCTGCTGCCACCGACAGATGGCGCCACCAATCAGTTCCGGAGAGTACGCAACTACTCTGTCGATAAGGTAGATCCCTGACAGAAATGCTGGAGTCCCTGTTTGCTAGAAATAATCGAACCTTCTAGAAATTTTGACGTGATCTCTGGCGATTTTATATACATGGAAGTTTCTAGAAGGTTTGAACATAAGAAGCTATTCCTTTTGAGGTTATCTTTATCGTTCAACTTTCTAGAAGCATCGGTATTCGATATAATCTCTAACGGCTTTCCAGGAAAGATCACCCTGCTAAAAAAGTCCGGAATTCAAAACCTGAAATTATTTTCGTTGAACTAAAAATGGAAAATAGTCCGGTCTAATCCGAAATTTATTCGAACGTAAACTTTCACTCTCGAAAGAGTCCGACTTGATCCGAAATTACTCCGGAACTCAGTACCTGAAATTATGTTTGTTAAAGTAAAACCGGGAAATCGTCCGCTCAAATCCGATATTCGTCCGGTCCAAAACATCGACTCCGGAAACAGTCCGATTCTATCCAAAAAGAAGGGAAGAAAGGAGAATCCAATTCATAATAAAATCATTCATTCTAAAATTGAATTCAAATCACGAAAATACGCAATCATCTCTCCCTTGAGTGAATCTACAATCCGTCACTTTTATCGTCAATTAACGATTTAAATTTTAGTGGGAATTTTTATCGTAAGAAGCAATCTTACTCAATTTTTGTTTATTTAATCATCAAGTTTAGTGATAAAATGGTTAGGACTAGTTTTAATATCCTATCAGTATTATAGTATATATAGCTTCGAAGGTAGGTCGAAGCTTCGACCGGACAAATTTCGGACACGACCGGATAGAATCCGGAGCACAAAAACCGGATCACGTCCCGGACAATTTCGGACAAATTTCCGAATCCGGAATTTTTAGCAGGGCAATCGAAAGTTTTAACTTCCACCTATAATGTGACATATTTAAAATTAAATTTGTCGAGCCTTCCAGAAATTCCTAGAAGGTCTGACGTATGACGTGTGGTCTCAATACTTCTAGTTCTAGAGGCATCGATGCAGTTAATCATAACGATCGCTAACTCTAACGTCTAACGCTCGAAGAAACGATTGCGCGCGAAATTCTAATTCAACCCAACGACTTTTGTAGAAGTCCAATGCTGAAAGGGACAACAGCTAGCAATATTTTGGATTTTGAAATAAACCCAACGATGAATGAAAATATCTAATGCTGGTAGGTACGATATCACACGAAATTTTAATTACGAAATTAAATCAAATTACGTCTGTAAACGCCCAACGGTGAAAGAAACTAAATTTTACTACTATTTAAAGAAACTAGAGTGCTACGTAATCTTACTGACTAATACTGAATTAAAAGAACAGGTTTGAATAAAGTTTAACTTGTTATAACTTTAAATGATTGGTTTCTTCAAGAAAAAAGACTTAGCCTAATTTTACAAGAGAAAATCTTAACCTATAATGTGATAAAAGTAAACGTAGTTGAAACATAAATTCACAATGGCTATAAAAGTCTTTAGGCGTTGTGTTGCTCAAGGAAGTATCCGTAGTACCAATACTTTCAGTTGTATCATCATCATTGGTTCTGCTTCCAGAGTAATGCCTGATAGTCGGCTGATCCCCAGGAGACAAGAACCAGGTCTTGGGGGCAACAGCATTTCGAACTGCACAATTTGCATTCCAGCATTGAAGGTGGTGATTGTATCTAGTTAAAACTGTGCTGCACAGTTTTTTTAACGAGTGGCAGCCCAGATATTTCAAATTATATACGTTTTGCACGTACTGGGTCAACCATTTTTTTTTCCAAACGTTCGACGTAGACTGCATGAGCGTCACCTAGTTTTTCACGGATTACACACAAATTTTCCCTCTTGTATTTAGCAGGCAGCGAGTCCCAGTAGTAAGATGGTTCAAAGAGGTAGACCACAGGTTGAGCGTCTTCCTAGGGAGGAATTATAGCCAACTCCTTAAAGAAAAATTAGTTTATGGGCTTTTTGAAGCCTTGTACGTCCACGATGAACTCTATATTGATGCAAACTGAACTCTGTTACTGAAATCATCTCTCTTTTATACCTTCTCTCCCCACCAGCATTACTATTATCCCACCACTGACATTACCCCCACCACTATCATCTTAAATCAACTTCTTCACGCTACCACTGAGGGGCTGGTACTAAATAATACAGTCATGTATAAACAGACAGTAGGCTGCAGTTTCAGCAGGGAAATTGTGTGCAGATTCAAATTCCAAACAAAGGTCCACGGAGGCCTGTTTGTGAAACTCATTTTGTTTTGAGCAATCAATGACACTGAGAGGAGGGTATTCTTGAAACTTACTTTCCTTCAACATTGGTTCAGGCTCTTTACCGTAATAGGCTGCCTGAAATTTTGCATACATCTCATACAGTAGCGCAAACTGAATTTGGCCAAAGTCCAGATTCAAATTACCGCACGGATAGTACTGTGAATTGAGGAATATCTTGACATTGGTTATACTGCAATGATCGGAACGATGAGCATATCTGGCCAGCCTATCCTTTTTACCTGTCTGGAAACCCAGTATAATGTACTGTGGTTTTTCTAACTGAGTTGACGTTTTCACAGTCCATTTATGTCTTGAGGTGGTGGGAAACAGGGGGTATTCATACCATTCCCATGAGCGAAGACTCATGGTTGTGAGAAAATCTTTTTCAGTGAAGTTCAGCAACTGTATCTTTTGCTGATGTTAAGCCATTACATATGGTATCATCTACGCCACTTTGTGAATCGAGATTTTAAATTGCTCTTCATTTCCTGGCTGTTGTCGTGCTTGAACAATGGCATTTAAGTCACTGCGCGATCTTATCAGGACAAGTTCATGCTTTGCGTTTAGAATGATTTTTCGATAGTCCTCAGCAAATCCTAGTATCATACTGAGTGGGATAGTGACATCAAAGTAGCTCTAATAATTGGTAAGACGTTTTGTTCCTTCCGGGATGTACAGCCATCCTGCATTCTCCATAAAATTAATTTGTCCAGGGGTGAGTGAGACATCAGTAACAGCTGTAACTCCATCAGGCCTTGTTAGTCTTCCGTACACATGCAGTGAATTCTTGCTGGGTAGTATACACAAATCTTGATGCTGGACAGCAATTGGAATTTCATCGCTGTTGTTGAATGATGGTGAGGCATAAGGCTCATCAAACGGAAGATTGATATTCACCTCGCTACTACTCGTATACTACTGTGTACGTCACACCATTTATGGTAACTGTGAAGGGACTGAGGAACTGAGCAAAACTGAGGAGCTCCGGCGTGCGCGCTCGGATATACGGTTGCTGCGTCGAACATTACAGAAGCATTGTGTAAACGCTAGAACAATCCATAAACAACGAAGTCGATGTAGATGCTTGTGGATGGCTTAGTGCGTAGAGTCTCACACTGAATTATGACTTCCATATGTATTGAACCTTCTAGACACTTTAAAAACTAAAGAACTTGTGGAGATTACATTTAAAGTTTCCAGAATGTACGCGGTCGAATACCCACTCAAAGATATTATCAGATATTGTAATCCTAGATGCAGCACCTCACTAGCGAATCTATAATAAGTTCCAAGAACTAAAAAATGTCATTCGTTAAAACAGATAGAGATAGCTACATCTCTTTTTAACCAATGGCATTTTCTTTTAGTTCTTGGAACTTATTATAGGTTTGCCAGCGAGGCGTCGCATCTAGGCTTACAATATTTCTGACCCACTAACTATCGGATGCAGATTTCCAGAACGTTCGATTATTTTCAAAGAACAGGGACTCGAGAATTTCTGTCAGGGGCCTACCTTACTGGCAGAGCAGTTCGGTACTCTCGGAAACTCACCGGTGGCGCCATTTGTCGGTGGCAGCCGGAACTACGTAGTGGTGTCCCAGAATCCGCTTAGTTTATCTACTAATTGAGGATAAGTTTGGCATGTGAAAATTAATAATTATTTCACCAAGATAAACTCTATTTCTACAAAACATTATTTAGCAAACTTATTGGGAAACAAATACTCTCTCCCATATTAGTCCCATGGACGTTGCTATTATGGGACAGATTTTATGTCTACAGGACTCCAACATAATTTTTTTGTATATGAAACATAGAAGACACCTTCAGAAAGATGACAATATTTGTAAATGGTTTAAATAATTCACGGTTATTCTTAGCGAAGCGATATTCGAAAAAATCACATTAATTTTTCCAAATGAGCCTTGGTTGAGGTAACTAAATTTCATAGAATGATTTATGAATTGTGGAACAAACGTGTTGTTTAAATAAGTAACACGCGGGAATTCTACATTAAACTAGACGGCTTGTTAGGTGTGACGCCTCTAATATATAAGATAACGATTAAGATAACATGTATTCAATTATACAATATAATATGTACATACGAAAATATACATGAAACAACAGAATATTAATTAGATAGACTGTTAACCAAATTCTGAATTAACGCTTTGATCAGTTTTCAGCCTAATTAAAAAAAATGGGGATCATTTATACTCTCGTCTTCACCTTGACAGTCATCCTGAATTATATTGGTGAATATAATACGATAATACATATATCTGTCATATCTTTGAAATTTTTTTCAGTTTTCCGCAAATTAAAATTTATTTATTTGAGTTTGTCCGAAATGAATACAAATGTAATCTGAATTTATCCCGGGGGATTTCAGAATACAGTCAAACCTGGATTTAGCGAACCTTGATTCAGCGTTTCCGAGAATTCTCGCTGCGCAGCGGGGATGCGTGAGAGGACCTGCGGGGGGTGTGTGGTGTTCAGTCAGGCATGACAAAACAGAAAGAGAAACAGGGGAGAGATAAAACAAGAGAGAGACAAAATATTTCGGTGAGCCTGCATTGAACGCGACCGTCAGCCCCAAAACCGACGCTGAATCCAGGTTTGATTGTATTTGTTTTATAAAAAACGGAATTCGGAAAATTTTCCCTAATCATACGGGATTTTTCCGAATTTCAGGACCAGAAAGTAGGTTTAGTTCAAGTGGAAGCGGAAAGTTGTCCGCACCTTAGGGCGACTCAGATGCTTACATACAAACTCTGTCATTTTTCTGTTCACAATAAAAAAATTTTCAATTGAAAATCTATAAAATTGGAAAAATTTAAATTTTGAATCTTCAAGATTGAATGTTGCATCATTTTCTATTATTAGCATTAAATATATTGAAGAATGTCTACATAATTACAGATTTTCAAAGTTGAAAAATTCTCCTTTGCAAATCTTTAAAATTGACCTAAATTTTCCAAAAAAATTAATGATTACATCAATTTAAACTATAAACATTTTTAATTAATGTTTCGCCCATTGTAAATATTCAAAATTAAACTTGTGAAAATAAAAAATAAAAAAATACATCTTCATAAATCATACACATTAAGAATCTTCAATTGCAAATCTTCAAGATAGACCTATTATAAAAAGATGTGCAAAATGTCATGATTTTAAACTATAAAAATGTATAATAAAATAAGTTAGCAAATTTTCAATTGTAAGAATATTCAAAATGAAAATGGAGAACATTAGAAAGATTCAATATTCCGAAATCACCCAGAAAAATATCAGTTAAAAATTTTTTTTTTAAATTAAATTAAAAAAAAAATAACTTCAAAATGAAAAAAATAGTTTTAAAATCAAGAAAATTTTTTACCTGAACAAAAATCATTTCTTTGAACTAACTCAATTTCTTTGAATCAAAAGAAATTATTTTGAATCAAAGAAATGAAAATTGAAACTAAAGAATCCAAAAAGAATTAAAATGAACATTAAAATTGATATTCATATTTATTTTAATTTGTGATTATCAGATATATTTGATAGAACTTCAAATTTAAGCATGTATTTCCATTGGTAATTACGCAGTAAATACCAGAGTTCTTTTTTATCTAGGGTTGGATAAAAACTTTGCACACAGCAAATTTATAATTGTTTACACTGTTTTTATCATAATGAACGCTAATTAAAATGTAATAACACGAGATTATACAATTTTCTCAAATCTTTTATCGAAGTACATAACTTGATTTTTTTTCAATAAATTTGAAAATATAAGTAACTAGTAATTTCAAATAATAATAAAGTCAATGTATTATGATTCTCAAGGTTTCAATCTTTCTAATTCCCTAAAATTTGCTTATATAATTTTGTTATAAGTTATAAAATATCGATTGTTTAATATATTTTTCATTTTGTACCACTAAGAGTGAAATACAATGTAGATTTGTTTTAAAAAATGTTTGACATAAAATGTTATCTTTGTCCAAAAAAAACAAATATTTTTAAACAAAGCTTGGTTTGAAAATGGTTTACATAATTTGAGGACATTTTTAGCCGTTCGCTTGTTGAAAAAATCGCTTTGTTTCGTCAAAAATAGTATTTATATTGTGACGGGGTTACCCCGTTCCCCGCAAAAAAACAACAGAAATCATTGTAATTAGCTTCCAGACTTTACTGGGGAAATGAGTTTAGACTAACGAATCAAAAAAACATGGGCTGTCTGCGAACAGTCACAATACTAGCCTATAATATAAGAGTTCTGCGACTGGTACTTAAGAGAAATGCTAGTATCTGTTGTAATTTCTTTGACTTTACTTAGATTCAGTTACTTAAATTCAATGATAATTTACAATACTAAATGACATATTAGCCTACAATATAAGAGTTCGAAGGCTCATATCAACTCAAAACTTACTGATTATTTTTTCTATCCATTATTACTTTAACAAACTAACTTCATCAGTTCAAATAAATCAAATAACCTCAAAGCAAGAAAACTCATCACCTGTCAAAAATGGAGGGTCAGGTCATCAGACCGGAATCACAATACTTGCCAGACCACGGGATTCCAAATTATTAAACAATTGCTACTTTCGTTAATTTTTTAGTTGTTGAAAACATAAAGTTTCGTCCACGAAGAAGTATAAGGAGAGCCCACTCCCGGAAAATTTGGACGCGTGGATTCGGATTTAGTTAGTTTGCATCGCTCGTAGCGCCTCTTGCGGGAACATGCATACATAAATACAGATCTACATACATACATACAGGCATACGCATTCGTAAAAATCTGTGCTTCGTGACAACCATGTATTCGGTTGTTTACACCCGGCTTACACTATTGGAGCCGCCGTTTGTAAATCTTGTATTTCAACGCTTTTCTGCAAGAGGCGTTGCGAACGATGCAAACTACTAAATCCGAACCTATGCGTCCAAATTTTCCAGAGACCGCATGGAAGTGGGGTCTCCTTCCAGATAACAATCGTGCGAGGCACGTTGCCCTCACGGCATGCGAGGCACGCGGTGCGTGTAGGGTGTGGTGCATATGCGTCGCATTTTGTGAAAGGCACGTACGTGCGAGGCTTATGCGTCGCACAATGCGAGAGGCATATGCCTCGCATTTTGTGATAGGCATCTATTTATACATATAATGTTATTATAAGCCCATTTTTTGGTAATAATAATGTAAATTATTATTATTGTAGAAATAATTAGTGTCAATCATTTACTACGAAAAAAATATGAAAAACATCTGAAATATAAATTTAAATGTTATAAGGATTTTTAATTTACTGATGTTGACAGACTAATTTAAAAAACTAATTGTTACAAATTAAACATTTTAAAATAATGTGTTGAAATTACTTTTACAACTTTTCAAATGTTTTAAAATTAATTTGACGATTATTATATTAAAGGAAGTTTGTAATGTTCCCGCGTGATCACGTGGTTGGAATAACCTTCAACATGCCATTTCTTTCTTTTGAATAATCTAGGTCGTTCATGATCAGTTGTTTATGTTGCAGTGTGACGTGTTTTTATCACGGTCTGTGAATTTTGTTGGAAAAAACGTTTAAAATTGATAGGAAATCTGACAGGTAATTTAATTAATATTTATTTTCAAATTCTTGTGATATGACCTGTGTTTTTTTTCACTTTCACAAGTCCAAGCTTGTCTTTTTATCGCTACTGAAATTACGAGGATTATAACCTCCATTTCAGTAGCGGTGAATTTTTTGGTTTTTATATTTTTTTTAAACTTGACACAATTTGAAAAAAACGAGTGTCTTTTCCAATTACCTTAAGGTATACCTGAAGTACAAAGTAGTACAGTGTCATTATACAATGTAATTTTACGAGACGCATAAAGCACGCTTGTCACCGTCACGCGTGCGACCTTCACGACGTGCGAGCGGTATCGCTCGCACTGTGCGCGCGTTTTGTTATCTGGGCTTATACTACTTCGTGGTTTCGTCTCATGTAATTAGTACTATTGTTTGTCCCTCGGCGTGCAGACATCTTGGATTTCCCCCACCTAACCTGAAATCCCTAATTGAGATCATTAGTTCCACATTTGGTCGGTGTGCAGCGCTGGTGGTACCCTTTCTCGCAGTTGAGATTCATCGTCAAGGATATAAGAATGCTGCAACTTAAAACCGTAAATCAATTTGCGAGATGGCTCATAGCCACATGCACTTCAGCAATTATTGTTCACTTATTGTTGAAAAATCCCAATTTTTCGAAAACAAAATTTAAAAAGTGCCAGCGTAATGTATACCCTTTTGAAGACAAATTAAAATTTTTAAAATAAAATCGATTTCTGGCTCGATTATATTAATTTGAGCTACTTTCATTAATAATACTGAATTCTCTGTCAAACATTTGTCGCAATAATTTACTTATTTTAAAACCAAAAAATCGCGGCGGGCATGAAACTAGGTTTGAGGATAGGTCTGTGCTATGTGCGACACATGCTTACAGAGCGCGCATCGATACAAGGCCGGGACAGTCAATGAACGTCGCTTGACAAAAATCAGCCGACGACTCGCGGTAGAGATGGGGTCCATTCCAGCCTTGAAATGCGCAAATGTTTACATTCAGCGGCCCTTGAAATAGGCAAAAGTGGACTGTATTTGTTAAAATTCCGTCTTTTTTTCGGTAGAAGAGTAATCTCATTAGTTAAAACTTCATCTTTTTGGTTAAAAATTCATTTCTTTGGTGGAAAATTTAACTATTTTGTTGAAAACTTGTTTCTTTTTTGGTTGAAAATTTATTTTACTAACTGAAAAGTTATTTATTCATTTAATTTTTGGTAGAAAATTAATTTTTTTAGTTGAAAATTCATGTATTTGGTTACAAATTCATTTTTTTTAGTCGAAGATTCATCATTTTAGTTGGAAATTCGTTGACTGTTCCATTTTTTGTGGAAAATTGACCTTGTTCTATAGAAATGTCATCTTTTCCGTTCAAAAATTATCTGTTTCATAGGAAATTTAACGATTCTATTTTTTGTTAAAAATTCATTTCTTTGGTTGAAAAAATACTATTTGGTTGAAAAAATACTATTTGGTTGAAAAAATACTATTTGGTTGAAAATTAGTATTTTTTTGTCGATAGAAAATTCATCTTTTGGGTTGAAGATTCCACTATTTGGTCAAAAATTCATATTTTTGGTTGAAAATTCATCATTGTGATTCAAAATTAATTTATTTGTTTAAAAATTCGTTTCTTTTTAGTTGCAAATTAATTTTTTTAACTGAAGATGTAACCATTCCATCTTTGCTTGAAAATGTATATTTTTAGTTGAATTATTTTGTTGAGAATTCATTTTTTTTGGTTGGAAATTGATTGTTTTAAATAAAAATTTAATTCTTCTATTTTTGGTTAAGAAATTATTTTTTTTGGATTAAAAAAAAACTATTTTGTTGAACGTTCATTTTTTTTTGGTTGAAATTTTTTTTTCTAACTTTTTAATTTTGATCGAAATTTGATGACGAAAAATCATATAATTGTTTGAAAATGAGTCTTTTTTGGTAGAAAATTAATCTTTACGGTCGAAAATACAACTTCTAGGTGTATGGTTGGTTTTATAATTAGAAGAATTTAGAAATTGGGAAATTGTAGTAACCCTGAATAAGACACTGCTGATGCGAATAATATGATTTCCATTACTTCGACTTCTTTTATCATTTACACCCGACTCTCGTTTTAGCATCTAGCGGTTTATGTATTCCTAGAATTGCTGGCCCACGCAGTTTCTCAGCTCAAGGGGCGAGAGAAGATTCCGTCTCTCGCCTCGGAAGGGCCGCAGTGCGCGAGTACTTAGTCGAGTATATTGCGCAATATTATGAATTCCAATTGGAAACGGTTCAGGCAGCCCTGACTGTTTATGTTTCCATACTCCTGATTTAGGAACAATGCTATGAGCGGGCAACCCTCGACTTTGTTCCTTAACCGAGGGTCGGGTGTAAATTTAGCGCCCTTTCCAATGAGGTTCATGCTGCAAAACTAATCTCAGGTGGCAGCACCGAGCCGAGTACTAGACCCTCTGTCAATGAGATACGAATTTCAAGAAAAGAAATTTTGTTAGTAAGTCTAAAGTGCCATTTATACCTTGTAAAAATAACAAAATATATTTTTCAAACTTTTTTATCAATATTTATCATATAACATTCGTAAAAGGTTGATAAATCGTTTTCTGACTGTCACATGCAAAGTGAGGTTAGGTTTACTATAGTTCACCATATATCCCATTGTATGTATAATTTCCACTCAAAGTATAAAATACCTTCGTATATAAGCACTAAACATATATTTAAAGATTATTTACCCTCATATATTTAATTATAAGCAACCGTACACCTAGCACCATATTTTTTTCGTCTCTCACCGACAGAGGGTCTAGTACTCGGCTCGGTGCTGCCACCTACGATTAGTTTTGCATCATGAACCTCATTTGAAGCGATAAATTTTCCCGCGAAATATGAATAATGTAATTATTATGAATAAAAATAGAAAATACGATTTTTTAAATTTTAATTCAATATGCTCATAAATGCCCATGAAATTTTCAAAGCACATCAGGGTCGAGCATATTCTCATGCTTGAGACAATTCCTCCGAACACTAATCTTCCCTCAACGCTCTCAGTCTTGTTTCACAATTTTGCCACAAGAAATTCATGATGAACCAACGTACTTAGAAAAAATGTAATCCTCTTTCTTCTTGCAGAGTTAAGTTCACAGTTTGAGTGTCTACCTAATGGCGAACCTATTCCTGGTATTCCTCGTCGTGAGCCTTCTTATTCTCCTGACAGAAATCCTCCTGTCACGTCTCATTCTCCTGCCAAGCCTGATCTTCGTGCCAGGTCCAGGTCTCCTCCAGCCCATGACAGGTGCATGGTTGCACCTACCATGATTGTTTCTTCTGAAGGAGTTGGATATGGACTTGACGAACTTCAATTTATTCGGCTTACTTCACATATTAATCCGCACCGGCTATTTGAACTTCGAAGATACACTTTTCCTGCGAATAAACCAATGCAATTGCTCGCAGGACAGAATCTTTTTGTGCCTATGCCAACCCAAGAGCATTCGATGGTGACGTTTTTGCCATATTGGAGACTAGTACACATCTTGCTGGAATATATACACGGAATCCTCGTAATCGCTGTAAGGTACGGGCAAAAATAAACATGGCAAGCGGCATGATTACCTTATTGACACTAGATGAAATTAAGGAAACACCAGTAGGCCCCTTGCGTCGAATCCTAATGAGTTTTAGAGTAGAGCGTGTAAACCTCAATCGTCCACACCAATTATTTCATAACAAAAAATTATATATGAAATTGTTTGTGATTCGAAGTCAGCTTCAAATGCTACAAGTAACTAGTAATTACATATAATAATCTAGTCAATGTATTATCATTGTCAAGGTTTCAATCTTTTTGCTTTTCTAACATCTTTGAACAAACCTTTTAAAATTAAAGGTCAAATCATTGAAAACTGTAATTTGGTGATTTTGAATTCTCTATCATTTTTGTGTCGAAAACTCGAAATTTTCTATATAATGCAGTGATGCCAATGTTGGCGCCTTTTGCTACTGCGCTTGCGTTCGGGCTGCGCACTGGTTGGCCGCAGTTGGCGCGCAATTCAAAATTAGAATTAAAAACAATTCTTGTAATTTAAATAAATAATTATTGAAAAATGCACAAGAATGTATATAAATTGTACAACTTCTGATTTTAGACGAGAAAAAAATGTATAACACATATATTTTTTAAATAACAGTATATTTTCTTTGACTTCCAAAGAATAACTTATATTTCAAGAAACATTTAATTTCAGAAGTCTAAAATCTGAAGTTGTGCAATTTATATACATTCTTGTGCATTTTTCGATAATTATTTATTTAAATTACAAGAATTGTTTTTATTTCCAATTTTGAATTGCGCGCCAACTGCGGCCAACCAGTGCGCGCTCCCAACGCAAGCGCAGTAGCAAAAGGCGCCAACATTGGCATCACTGATATAATGTTGAACTCTATTCTATGAAATGTATATTATAATAATTTCTGTAACTCGGGTCTGCACTACTGCTTTAGGCGGGAAATTTTGCCATCGTACATTTTATTGTATCTTGTGTCACTTTTTCGATTGGAAAATTTTTGTTTTTTAATTTTTTTCCTTATCTATGCGTCTTATGCTACGCGTCTTATTAAAAAAAAGTCTGCACAAAATTCGGAGATCTTTTTGAGATGAACAATATCGTTACTTTTTTTTCGTTCCTTGCATAGTTTTGGAAGGAAAACAGAATATTTTGTTTTTAGTCATATTTTTCTGACTAAAACGATTGAAGCATTTTCTATGGATGAACACAGAACTGATGTTAAAAAATGGCTGGTTAACGAACTTGTTTCTTCTTTCTAATGGCAAATCCGTTTGGATAATTCATTTGAAAGTTATCATCTTCACATACGATAACGACAGACAGGATTTTCTTTTGATATCCGAATTTAAATCTCCCCTCTCTGTTTCCATGATTCCCACACGGGAGGCATTCAAAGGGGATTAGTCTCCCCCTCCCTAAATCTTTCTCAGGAATTCATATTGGAATTAGTATAAACCCCTTTCTATCTTCCCGCCATTGATGCTTCACGGACCCCATACGCTAGGGAAGTGAACAAAATATGAATGGGAAATTAATAATTATTAACTATTGTTTCAAACATTTTAAAACTCTTAATATTTGAAAATTTCAATAACAATATAAATAAAAAAAATCCAGAAAAAGATTCCAGTTTTACAAATTAAATTGGAAAAATAAAGAATAGTTGAAAAAAATGATCAATTTCAAACACTTTCAATTTTCAATTATTCAGTTTTAAACGCAATTAATGATTATTAATTGTTATATCAATTAAGTTAATCTCAAGGATAATAGATAATTACAAGATTTTACTATTCAGAAACAATTGATATTGTTATGAACCATTATTATAAACAAATTCAGTAACTGTCTTTAGTTTCCTGAATAAAAATATTGGTAAAAAGATATTACGATTAAAAAACAATTATGATTGTTAAGAGAAAATTATTTCATACCTCATAACATATTTGTAACAATAAAATGTTTCTTTTTTACAGGATTGTTTACGGAAACATAAGAGATTAACATTAAACAGCAACCTTTATTGTCAGAAATAATTTTTATAAATAATTTTACTTATGTGGCATTTTTTAACAAACAAATTTGTTATCTTTGCTATCTGAAAATTCATCTTTTTCTTTTGCTAATTCATCGCTGCAGTTAGCAATTTCATCTTTTTTCGTTACAAATGTAACTATTTAATTAAAAATTTACTTTTTTGATGAAAATCTCATGTACTTGGTTTGAAGTTAAGCTTCTTTCTTGAAAATCCATATTTTTGGTTTAGGATTAATTATTTTTGTTGAAAATTAATTTTTGACTTGAAATTAAACTACTACATTTTTTGTAGAAAAATTATCTTTTTGGTTGAAAAATAGCTTTCTTAGTTAAAAATTCAAATTTTTGTTGAAAATTCATGTATTTTTTTTACAATTATTTTATTGCGGTTAAAAATGGTACTATTTGGTTGAAAATTAAATGAGTTTTGTGAAGATTCATCAATTTTGTTTAAAGTCCGTCGTTTGATAGAAAATCGGTCTTTTTGGTTTGAAAATAGAAAATTTTTTTGTGAAATTTATTTTCTTTCTTGACTAAAATATCCTTTATTAAATTAAATTTAATCAGAAAAAAGATTTTCTCCTTTCACTCCGCTGGGATTCGAACACCAGGTCAACTGATTTATGGCCAGGTTCTCTAACCACTGAGCTCCTGGAGAGATCAGAGGAAGAATCCTTTTTCTGAAATACGCTTTATTATGCAAGATGTTATATACAAATCAATTTTTACTAGGAATCTGTATTATCATTGGAGATGGTAACGATCGATCTGAAGAGAAATCCTTTCACACACACTGTGAAAATGGAAATCTACAATATCGATCAAAGTTATATCCTCTAATACAGAAAATATTTAACGTCCTCAGACTAGATGGAGCTATAAATTAAAAATTTTTTAAATTAAATTTATTCAGAAAAAAGATCTTCTCCTTTCCCTCCACTGGGATTCGAACACCAGGTCAACTGATGGAAGGAGTGAAAGGAGAAGATCTTTTTTCTGAATAAATTTGATTAAAAAAAATTTCTTTATTATAGCTCCATCTTGTCAGAGTACGTTAAATATTTTCTGTATTAGAGGATATAACTTTGATCAATATTGTAGATTTCCATTTTCACAGTGTGTGTGAAAGGATTTCTCTTCGGATCGATCGTTACCATCACCGATGATAATACAGATTCCTAGTGAAAATTTATTTGTATATAACATCTTGCATAATAAAGCGTATTTCAGAAAAAGAATTCTTCGTCTGATCTCTCTAGTAGTTCAGTGGTTAGAGCACCTGACCGGAAACCAGTTGACTTGGTGTTCGAATCCCAGCGGAGTGAAAGGAGAAGATCTTTTTTCTGAATAAATTTGATTAAAATTTTTTTAATTCATAGCTCCATCTAGTCTGAGGACGTTAAATATTTTCTGTATTACACGATATAACTTAGATCGATATTGTAGATTTTCATTTTCACAGTGTGTGTGAAAGGATTTCTCTTCGGATCGATCGTTACCATCTCCGATTATAATACAGATTCCTAGTAAAAAATGCGTCTTAGTTGAAAATTTAACTATTTGGATTAAAAATTCATCCCTTGGGTTGAAAAGTCAACCATTTGATTAAAAAGTAATTTATTGTGTTGAAAATGCAATTATTTTACTTGAACCGATTGAATTTCTGCTAGACTTTGCTCTAAGTTGTAATAACTTTGGATTTATTATGATTACTTTTTTTTCTGACTATTCAATTGCCTATAAGCATCTCAAACTCAAATAAAAAATTCATGGAACACAATGACGCGTCTATCATTTTTAATTGATCGTTATTTCTCATTTCACTTTTCCTGTATTTTTTTCTTTTCGTCGTATTATTATACAACTTATTAAAACAATCGAAAAGTGTTATCTTAGAAATGCATCATACAGATATGTGTAATAACTAAAACCTTATAAGAGATAAAGTTGGACCAATAAAGATAATTTTTTCTGAAATCTTTGTTTAACTTGTAAACACAATATGTTGATATAATTCTACAATTAAATAAATTCTTCTATGATATACAGGTATACGAGGAAGTGTAACAGAACATCTGCAGGGTGACCAATAATATATGTCAAAAACTTTTTAATTCTAATGTTGGCATGAAGCGCCATCTGTGATGTACGGAAGATGTATTAGAAAGTGGACGAGCGACCGCACAAAGAACCAAAGAAGTGTTTGAAATATTTTTCAAAGTGTTTTGTAACCATGTAATTAGACTTCCTACAGCCCGGACTATTGCTCACCCAGTATATGAAACTTTATTGCTAAATAAATAATTCTTTTTATTTAAAGGCTTTATTTTAGGAGGTCGAGAGAAATAGTGACTAGTGACCGTCCATATCCACGTGAACATTTTGGGGAAGGGGGGCAGGAGGTAAAATAGTGTAGTCAACGAATGAAAATTGGCTACGTGGAATTTTTAGAGCCTAATTCTATCTTGTGGGAAATTCCTTTTCTCCCAAAATCAGTATCATCTACTGTCATCTACTGTCATTTACTGTCATTTACTCTAAGAAAAAATGAGGATCACCGCCGATACTCTTTTTCTCGTATTTGCCGCTTTCCTTTATTCTATTGGTAAATATATAACAATATAATATCATATTTATCACTTAAGTAAAATAAAAGACAAATACGATTTTTTTCTGACGCAATTTTCAAATTAAAGTATAAATTCAATATCATGACGAAATATGTGTATATCATAGTTTCTATCCTTTTCTTTAAAAGTTGAAGTCACGAGATCTCGCATACATTTTTTAATAAACGAATATTAATTTTCAACAGAAAATTCAATTTTAAACCAAATAGTTGAGTATTTGATCATGAAAATAGTTTTTTAACAAAGTTGAAAATGGGGTTGTTGCATATTTTCAAATACATTTTTTTCCTGGTCAAATTAAAAGAGCACTAAAAACTGAATATAATTACTTGAGAAAGGTTTTTTTTTCAAATAAATCTGATTTTTTTAAATATATAAAGAGTACAGTTTTTAAAATTTTTGCGGGAAAATGAGGGATTCTGATTGGGTCAGCGTCGGAAGTAAACACCAGTCTGATTAGCGCAGTTGATGGGGGAATTAATATGGCTGCAAGTGGTTGTAGTAAACATAACCTATTTTCGTGTGTATTATTTAAGAAATGTTTAAAAAGTATGAATATGGGTACAGAAAGGTGTTGAAAATGTTTAGAATTCCACTAAAACCAGAATTTTTAAAGTGCGGCAGTGCAAATGTGCCAAAAGTCGACATGTGGAAGGTCATACATTTTTTCACCAGCTGTCTGTTGGATACTTCTTTAGTCAAAGGAGCCACTGCATACCATTATTCTGATTGGTTCAGCGGTTTTGCAGGATGTGAGGTTTCAAGGTCACAGAGTTCGATACCTGTATGTTAAAAAAACCACTCTTGGAGTGATCGTCTAAAACGACCACTCTGGCGTTGGTCGTCTAAAAGAACCACTCCGTTTTTTGAGTTGGCCCCTCGTTTTAGTACGCATGCTTACACGGCAAACAGCAGATAGGTTTAGTAATTATTACTCTCCGGTTTAATATATTATTTTAAACTATTTTGAATTCGCGGATTTCAAGAAATTCAAGCAACACGGATTTTAAGGAATTCATGGAATTCGAGGAATTTACGGAATTCGAGAAATTTACGGAATTCAAGGTCTTCACAGAATTCAAGGAATTCAAGGAGTTCACGGAATTCATGGAATTCACAGAATTCATGAAATTGAAGATATTCACGGAATTCAAGATATTCACGGAATTCAAGGATTTCACGAAATTGAAGATATTCACGGAATTCAAGGATTTCACGGAATTCAAGGATTTCACGGAATTCACAGAATTCACTAAACACAGAATTCACAGAATTCAAGAAATTCACGGAATTCACGTAACTCAAGGAATTCGCGGAATTCACAGAATTCAAGGAATTCACGGAATTTACGGAATTCACGGAATTCAAGGCATTAGAGGAATTCACGGAATTTAAGGAATTTACGAACTTCAAGGAATACATGAAATTTAAGGAATTGACGGACTTCAAGGAATTCTAGGAATTCACGGAATTCTAGGAATTCACGGAATTCTAGGAATTCAAAAATTCACGGATCACGAAATTCAAGGAATCACGGAATTCATGGAATTCGAAGAATTCACGGAAATCGAGGAAGTCAAGGAATTCACGGAATTCAAGGAGTTCACGGAATTCAGGGAATTCACGTAATTCATGGAATTCACGGAATTCACGTAACTGAAGGAATTCACGGAATTCAAGGAATTAGAGGAATTCAAGGAATTAGTGGAATTCAGGAAATTCAAGGAATTGGAGAAATTCACGGAATTCAAGGAATTCAAGGAGTTCAAGGAATTTCCGGACTTCAAAGAATAAACAAAATTCAAAGAATACACGAAATTCACGGAATTCAAGAAATTCACGCAATTCAAGGAATTCACGGAATTCAGAGAATTCAAGAAATTAGAGGAATTCACGTAATTCAAGGAATTTACGGACTTCGAAGAATAAACGGAATTTAAGGAATTCACGGACTTCAAGGAATTCACGGAATTCAAAGAATTCACGGAATTCCTTGAATTCCATAAATTACTTGAAGTCGTTGAATTCCTTGAATTTCGTAAATTTCGTGAATTTCTTGAATTCCGTGAATTCCTTGAATTCCATTTATTCCTTGAAGTCCGGAAATTCCTTTAATTCCGTGAATTCCTCTTATTTGAGCAATAATCAGTCACTTAATTGCTAGTGGAGTGTATTGGGGTTCAAATAATCACAGCCAAATTTTACTTGCAAAGGAAAGAGTTTATTTTATGGCATAAAAAACCTCCACTTGAAGAGTGGAGGAAAAAGCCGAGAATAAAATAGCGATCACGAAAGTAAGTCAGAAATTACAGACCTTATGAGAGAATGTATAAATATTGGGATGACAACCAGTCCGCCACACTTTAATTCACATATGGGCAAACAGCCAGAATCAAATCCACACATTGGCAAACAGACATAATCCAATCCACACAATGGCAAAGAGACATAATCCAACACAAGACTCGTTCACACTCACAAAATGGAACCTGTCATCACGAAAACTTAACTTGAACTGAACTCTGAAGAAAATAATAATTATAAAGTGAAAACAAATTCCTTACTCAATTACATATAAAGTTGTGGGAAAAGGTTTCATTCTACCTCCTCGGCGCTGACCTTCCAGCTACGCGCAGAGCTGACAGTTTTATTCCAGGTGCATCCCCTTTTCCGAGAATGCATAAAGTATAGAGAAAATTAAACTAAGTCTGACTCCTCACAATTTCAGATGACGGTAAATTCCTTGAATTTCGTAAATTCCTGGAATTCCATGAATTCCGTCAATTCCTTCAAATCCGTGAATTCCTTAAATTCCGTAAAATTCGTTGAATTCTGTGAATTCCTCGAAGTCCATAAATTCCTTGAATTCCGTGAATTCCTCTCATTCCGTGAATTCCTTGAGTTCCGTGAATTCTGTGAATTCCTTGAATTTCTTGAATTCCGTAAATTCCTTTAATTCCTTGAATTCCGTGAATTTCTTGAATTCCGTGAATTCCGTGAATTTTTTAAATTCCCCTAATTCCTTGAATTCCTTAAATTCCGTAAATTCCGTGAAATTAGTTGAATTCCTTGAATTGCGTAAATTCCTTGAAGTCCGTGAATTCTGTGAATTTCTTGAATTCCTTGAATTCCGTGAATTCCTTGAATTCCTGGAATTTCGTTTATTCCTTGAAGTCCGTAAATTCCTTTAATTCCTTGAATTCCGTGAATTCCTTGAATTTCTTGAATTTCTGGAATTCCGTGAATTCCTTGAATTTCGTGAATTTTTTTAATTCCGTGAAATTCGTTGAATTCCGTGAAATTCGTTGAATTCCGTGAAATTCGTTGAATTCCGTGAATTCCTCGAAGTCCATAAATTCCTTGAATTCCGTGAATTCCTCTCATTCCGTGAATTCCTTGAGTTCCGTGAATTCTGTGAATTCCTTGAATTTCTTGAATTCCGTAAATTCCTTTAATTCCTTGAATTCCGTGAATTCCTTGAATTTCTTGAATTTCTGGAATTCCGCGAATTCCTTGAATTTCGTGAATTTTTTTAATTCCGTGAAATTAGTTGAATTCCGTGAATTCCTGGAATTTCGTTTATTCCTTGAAGTCCGTAAATTCCTTGAATTCCCCTAATTCATTGAATTCCGTGGATTCTTGAATTCCGTGAATTTCGTAAATTCTTTGAATTCCGTGAATTCCTTGAATTCCGTAAATTGCTGGAATTCCATGAATTCCGTCAATTCCTTCAAATCCGCGAATTCCTTAAATTCCGTAAAATTCGTTGAATTCCGTGAATTCCTCTCATTCCGTGAATTCCTTGAGTTCCGTGAATTCTGTGAATTCCTTGAATTTCTTGAATTCTGTGAATTTCTTGAATTCATTCAATTCCTGTGAATTCCGTGAATTTCTTGAATTCATTCAATTCCGTGAATTCCGTGAATTTCTTGAATTCCTTAACTCCTTTAATTCCTTGAATTCTGGAAATTCCGTGAATTCCTTGAATTCGGTGAATTTCTTAAATTCCGTAAATTTCTTAAATTGCGTGACTTTCGTGAATTTTTGGAATTCCGTGAATTCCTTAAATTGCGTAAAATTCGTTGAATTCCGTGAATTCCTCGAAGTCCATGAATTCCTTGAATTCCGTAAATTCCTTGAATTCCGCGTTACTTGAATTCCTTGAAATCCGCAAATTCAAAATATTTAAAAATAATATATCATACCGGAGAGTAATAATTACTAAACCTATCTGCTGTTTGCCGTGTAAATATGCGTACTAAAACGAGGGGCCGACTCAAAAAACAGAGTGGTTCTTTTAGACGACCAACGCCAGAGTGGTCGTTTTAGACGATCGCTCCAAGAGAGGTTTTTTTAACATGCAGGTATCGAGTTGTTTGAATAGGGTCTTAGATACTTTTTTTCAATATTTTTTTTCCTCATGAGTAGAGTATTCTAAGTTTTTTAAATATACTATCATTTTTATAATTGTATGCCTTATTAAAGAAATATATTATCTAAATTCATGCAGCAACCCCATTTGGTTTAGTTTTGGTTCAACACAACTTTTTTGGATGACAATTTTACTCATCCATTTTTCTTTGAAATAAGTATTCCTTTTTAGTTTAAAATTCAACAAGTTAGTTGAAAATGTACATGTTTTTCGTTATTTGTCTTTCACTTCAAAAATACATCTTTTTATTAAAAATTTTGTATAAAAAATTCATAAATCTTTTTTGTCTTTTCACAGAAATGTCGTCAGGTGTGTCGCCCAAAACAAGGGACTTTTTGGCACATTTTGGGATGAGTAACGGAAATGCGAACCAACAAGGTAAGCCGTATACAAATTGAAAATGATAACACAAGCGTTAATTAATTACAAATTGTAGTAACAGAAGGGGATGGTCGAGCGGTAGATAAAAAGTCCGTTTTATAGAAGAAAATGTAAAAACAGTTTAGTCAAGTATCGAACAGTACAAAAAAAAGAAGACCGATGGGATTTAAAATTAGTGGAACAATGTTTGTAACATCTAAAAATTTGTATACATTAGAATTGTGTAACACTTATTTATTTGTGGTAGAAAATTTATCTTTTTAGTTCAAAATTCATGTATTTGGTTAAAAATTAAATTTTTGTAGTTGAAGATTCATCATTTTAGTTGAAAATTCATTGAACTATTCCATTTTTTATGGAAAATTTACCTTTTTTTCATAAAAATGTAATGTTTTTTGTTAATAAAGTATCTGTTTTGTAGGAAATTTAACTATATTATTTTTTGTTAAGAATTCATTTCTTTGGTTGAGAAAAAACTATTTATTTGAACATTCGTTTTTTTGTTTATAGAAAAATCATCTTTTGCGTTGAAAATTCCACTATTTGGTCAAAAATTCACATTTTTCGTTGAAAATGCATCATTGTGATTAAAACTAAGTTCTTTGGTTAAAAATTCGTTTCTTTTTAGTTGAAAATTAATTTTTTTACTGAAGATGTAACTATTCCATCTTTGCTTGAAAATGTATGTTTTTAGTTGAAAAATAATTATTTTTGAGAAATACTCGTTTCTATTTGTTTAAAATTTACTTTTCTAACTGGAAATTAAATTGGTTTGTGAACTTATCTTTTTTCAGCTGAAAATTGAGATATCTTATTGAAACGGTATCTTTTTTCGTAACAAATTCATCTTTTGAGTTTCAAATTGAATTAGTTTGTGGAGAATTCATTTTTTGGTTCAAAATTGATTGTTTTAACTGAAAATTTAATTCTCCTATTTTTGGTTGACAAATCATTTTTTTGGAAAAAAAACTATTTTGTTGAAAATTCTTCTTTTTTTTTTTGGTTGAACTCTCCAATCTCTCTCTTTAATGCAAGTAATATGTGTTTCATTGTTTGGACTTCTTTCACTCAGAGAAAAAGTTGTCTTGAAACAAAAGCATCGCCCTCTTGCCTGTTTTGTTTTGAACGACGTGAGTATATTTTTTACACAAACAGAATTATTTGGCTGCAACATTAGGTGAAGCTAGTCGCATAATGACAATTTTTACTGCAAAAAGATTCTTGTTGAGACAAATGAAAATCCTCTCAACCTTAAATTTAAGAGGAAATTCCATTGACGTCCAGAAACATCCTTTTGTCACAAGAAGACATTTCTCTGAGTGTTTATTATTTAAATTTAGCGCCCTTTCATATTTGCAGCGAAAAATTTTCCCATTATTTTTCCCAAAGCAGATAAAGGTCGAGCATACCCAGATAGCTATGCATGCGGACGCACATGGGCGCATGGCGTGCGAGCATGATGTATCAGCAACAATGCAAGCACAGTGACAGCACGTTCTGAGGGTAATAAGTAATCCCGCATAGTGCCCGCACACGGTCTGCATGATATGCAGCACAGCGTGCGTCTATCATGCTCGTCAGGTACTTAAGGCAAAATGTCGGCATATAGCTTGCGGTGAAGAGTGTGGCACAAAAAGCGCATTATTACTAAAAACATAATATAGCAGTTGTGTAAAAATAAAGCTCTGATTAAATTCGCTTCATGCTCTAAATTTTTGTTATTTTCCAAGTTTATTTTACAGACAAAAAGTCGAAGTAACAGTGAATAATTATTTTTGTTCAAATTCAATAAACATTTTTTCTTGGGTTTTGGTTCGGAAAATGGTTCACTATTTTTAACTATATTCACTATATTCAGATTTAAAATGATCGAAAACAAGTTTTTCAAGTGCACATTTTTAATCGTTCTACTTCTGAGGTTTAAGTTCTTAAATCTCAGTAGTAGAACGATTAAAAATATGCAACTTGAAAAACAATTGAAAGTAATTAACTGGATGATTCAAAAGTATAGTGTTTTTTAAAAACCCTTTGTTTTTTTAACAAAAGTGATCGCTTTTGGAATAAACACCTGTTGCATCATCAGTCGTGAAAGAATAACTTTCAACACAGGAGTCTCTTCTTAAAAACATCATACAATGTTTCCTGTTACTTATGTTATTTTTAACATCTTGTTTTCAATAATTATAACTCAAAACACGTGCATGCTAGCACGACGCTGGCACGCATGTGCCGACACGCGTGCGGCGCATATGAGGACACATATGTCTGCACTCTTGCCCTCACATCGTGCCGATCGGTCAACACGCGTGCAAACACCATGCGGGCAAGGTGTGAGCAAATTGTTATCTGGGTATTCTCGAGCATATTCTCATGCTCGTGAGAATATGCAATATGCAAAGCCCTCAGTCTTGTTTCGAAATTTTGCCACAAGAAGTTCATGATATACCAACGTACTTAAAACAAATGTAATTCTCTTTCTTCTTGCAGATTTAAGTTCACAGTTCGAGTGCCTACCTAATGGCGAACCTATCCCTGCTGCTCCTTGTCGTGAACCTTCTAATTCTCCTGACAGACATTCTCCTACCACGTCTCCTTCTCCTGCCGAGCCTTTTCTTCGTGCGCGGTCTAAGTCTCCTCCAGCCCATAACAGTTGCATGGTTCCACCTACCACGATTTTTTCTTCTGATGGAGTTGGATATGGACTTGACCAACTTCAATTTATTCGGCTTACTTCACATATTAATCCGCACCGGCTATTTGAACTACGAAGATACACTTTTCCTGCGAATAAACCAATGCAATTACTCGCAAGAAAGAATCTTTATGTGCCTATGCCAACCCAAGAGCAAATAGTGTTATCAACATCCGATGGTGACGTTTTTGCAATATTGGAGAGTAGTACATATCTTGCTGGAATATATACACGAAATCCTCGTAATCGCTGGAAAGCACGGGCAAAAATAAATATAGAAAGCGGTATGATTACCTTATTGACAGTAGATGAAGTTAAGGAAACACCAGTAGGCCCGTTGCGTCGAATCCTAATGAGTTTTAGAGTAGACCGTGTAAACCTCAATCGTCCACACCATTAATTTAATTACAAAAAATTATATATGAAATTGTTTGTGATCCGAAGTCGGCTTAAAATATGACAAGTATCTAGCAATTACATCACAGAAAAAACTAAGAATAAAATTTGTTGCAGGACATTTTTTAGAACGATAAAGTTTTGTTCAGTCAACTTTGCGTCTTTCAAAATACATGTGTTTGTCATGGAAAAACAAAAGAAAGTTTAACCGATATTTGTGTACAGTTTATCCTGTGAAGTTAATTTTTGTTGCAAAGAATCTTTCGCCGGAAATCGATGTAAAGTTTATCTTCTGTTTTTTCTGTGATATAATAATCTAGTCAATGTATTATGATTGTCAAGGTTTCAATCTTTGTGCTTTTCTAACATCTTTGCACATACCTTTTAAAATTAAAGCTCTAATCATTGGCAACTGTAATTTTGTGATTTTGAATTCTCTTTTATTTTTGTGTCGGCAACTCGAAATTTTCTATATCATGTTGAGATCTATTATATTAAATGTATATTATATTAATTTCTGTAACTCGGGTCTGCACTACTGCTTTAGGCGAAAAATTTTGCCGTCGTACATTTTATTGTATTTTTTATTGTACATTCAAGAAATGGCCATTAAAAAATTTGTAGATCTTTGTCGACTGAACAATTTTTGTTTGTCAATTTTTTTCCTTATCTATGCGTCTTATGCTACGCGTATTATCAAAAAATAGTCTGGACAACATTCGGAGATCTTTTTGAGATGAACAATATCGTTATTTTCTTTCGTTTCTTGCATAGTTTTGGAAGAAAACAGAATATTTTGTTTTTAGTAATAATCGTTGTTAAAAAACGGCTGGTTAACAAACTTGTTGTACATGAGGTATAAAAAGAACATCAGGGTGTCTAACGAACCGGGAAATCGGGAAAAATCGAGAATTTTCTTCAAGATCGGTTCTTTTTCCTTCTACTGAAAAATAAATTTTTTTCTTTATGTTCTTTTTATTCTTTAGTTAAGAATCAAAGAGGAAAATCTTATTGCTTCATGTATCATATATGATACCATCAAAGTCTCTCGATGATTGCTTAAGTTCTTTTAATATTACTTATATCAAAATTAACATTTTTTCTCTCAAATAGTTCGAAAGCTATAAGAATTTTGTCTAAAAGAAGCCCGGATGAAGGCATTTTGTCAGTTATTTAAAACCATTTTTTTCAAATAGTGCAAATTTCAACGTTTTCTTAAAATTTGAATGAAATCTAATATAACAAATATTTTACAACGTTGAAACAAACAAGTCCGAAAAATTCGAAAACATCTCATTTGTAGAAAAAAAAAAATATATATAATATATTTTAAATAAGTTTGATAGAAACTTCATGATTTCATTCTGGCTGATTTTAAAAAGCGTTCTGATAGCTTTTAACCTATTTTATAGAAAAAAGTATACCTTCTATAATTAAACTTAAAAGAACTTAAGGAAAAGTCGATATACTGGCGGGATCATACTCGTGATCGGCAATGTAGTTTCGAATAATATTGATCAATTCTGTATATAATAATTGAAGATGAGTTTGGCCCGTGTAAATAAATAATTTTTTTCTTCTAGATAACATTATAACACTTCAGGAAATTGTAAAATATTTCACTACGTTCTTCAAGAAGGTAAGAAGTAGGACTAAATAGGATTCAGATCATTGGGGAAAAAAAAAAAGTTTCAAATAGTGGATGCTGTAAAGTTGTGGAGAATTTCTTTCTCAAAAAAATAAGCTTCTATATAATTTTATCATATTGCGATAAGCATAAAAGAGAAAAGCGTTAAGAATCAAAATTTTGGTCAAAGATTAAAATTTCATTTTAGTAAATTAAAAATTCGTGAAAAGTGAAAGGTTACTTCCCTTGTTTGGGCACAATTGCTTTAAAAAACAAATATCAAAATAAGTATAAGAAAAAATGATGTAATACATTTTTTAAGGGGGCCATCCCACTTGAAAACTATAAAAACATACAAATTTAAACTTTTTACCATATATTTATTACTATTTCAAGAGTATATCAAAATTTGATCAGATCGAAATCACGCTTAATTAAAATCTATAACGCTATTTAGCCACACATCTCGAACAAAAGCACCTTCATGGTACCCACGATTTCGGAAGTTCTGATTATCGGAAATCAAAAATTCAAACGGCATTCTGATCTGTGAGGTAATAGTTATCGCCGGAACTAGGATTATTACAAAATATTGAAAAGTAAATATTTGAAATGCTTTTGAAAATTTCGTTTCTTTCTTTTGCGACTATTCCAAAATGAGATCTGGCCCGAAAAAAATTGGACAAGATCACATGCAGATTCTTGAGGTCCAATTTTTGGTAATATGATTTTGATTATAATCAACACTCATTCCATGGCTTGAAATTATAGATATGGGAACATGTACAACAGCGAAAAGATTAATGCCAGCTTTTGAAAAGTTATTCGCTCGTTTTTGTTTACCAAATCATTTGGAAACGGATAATGGCCCACAGTTGAAAAGTAGTGAATTTGCAATATTTTTAAAGAACTTAGGAATTAAACAATAATTTTTTCCGCCTCACCACCCCGCTACAAACAGAGCAGCTAAAAAGTTTGTTAAAAATTTTAAGTGTCATATAAAATTTTATGATTTTAGCGATAAGATTGAAAAAGCGACCTTGAAACTGAATCTTCGTAAAGAGTCACATAGCTCACTTGGTTTGTTTCACTCTACGATACCTAGTAATTAAGGTCCATGTGGTGTAGGTTCAAGAAAAAATTAATTACAAAATTTATTAAGAACCAAATACTTTTTCACATAATAGCCCCATCCACATGGCTATTATGCGATAGATTTTATGTCTACAGGACTCCGACAAAAACTTTTGTTGTCTCTGAAAGCTAGTAGACACGTTCAAAATAACATTCAAAACATTTTTTAAAGCGTTTTAAATTATTATTACCCTCGGTTGAGGTAACCAAATGTCTTGAACTGATTTATGAAATGAAATATGAGTATCTCAGAAGGATAATTAACTTGGCGTCTTTAATTAACAAGATAATGATTGAGATACCATACATATATAATTTAATAAAACACCAGAATATTCATCAGATAGACTGCAACCAAATTCTTCCTTAACGCTGTAATCAGTTTTTCCCTAATTGGAAAAAATGGGGATCTTTTATACTCTGCTCTGCACCTTGACGGTCATCGTTAATTCTATTGGTGAATATAATACTATAATATAGGGTAAGAGCCCCAATTCTTGGCACATTAGCCCAATTATTGACATGCCAAAAACACGAAGTGAATTTATTTTATTTTAGATAAATGCTTGGTCGCACTAGATAATTATCATATGCATGATGTGTAAAAATGAGAATTTAGAATAATTAATTGAGGCAAAAAATTCTAAAAGATGTATTATCCGACAAATTAGAGAAGAGTGCCGAAAATGGGGGGGGGGGGGGGTGCGAAAATTGGTGCTCTTACCCTACCTATAATTATTTTAATCAAATTTATAAGCTTTCCGCAAATAACAATTTGTCCGACGTAATCTGCATTCTAATTGCTTTTTTCCAAAGTTTATGTGAGTTTGTCCGAAACGAACACTAATTTATTCTAAATTTATTTCGAGGAGATCCCAGAATGTGTGTGTTACTAACTGTATAACTGCGTCACGTTGCGCAACATTACCCCTGACTGTTTGCGTTCGGAGAACTCCGCTACGAGTCGAAGATCAGAACCTTTCTTCTTCTTCTTTATTCTTGGCTTTTTGAGAAGATCAGAACAAAAACAGTACTCAACTCGTGGTCCGACTGTACTCCTTATTGATACGGAATTTTTCTGAACTTCAGAACCAGAAAATATACTGAGTTAAATAAACAACATAACTATTAAGGGGCCATCTGTAAATTAAGTAATATATTTTTTTCAAATATTTTACCCCTCCCCGTCTCTATGTGACAAGTTGTAACAAAATAGTCTGGACCCCCTCACCAGGCATATGTGACCTCATTTTTTACAATATTTTCAGCCATGTTTAGTTAAATACAGTTTGGTTACTTACTACCTGAGACACCTGCATTTTTTTACTGTTCACATTTGAAGAATTTCTAATTGCAAATCTATAAAACTTAAAAATGACAATTTTAAATCTTCATAATTTTCAATTTCATTAAAGTAATTTTGGAATTGAAAAGATTTTAATTTAAAAAATTGACAATTGAAAATTATGCGAGTTTTAAGTATTACAATTAAAATTTCTGTAATTCTGACGACTTGCATTGAATATTTTATTGTTGAAGATTTATAATTGACAGCTCTTGACGCTTGATTTTCAGAATCATCCAATGTTAAGAATGTTGATTTATAAATCTTAAAAATTTTTTTTTATGTTTTCAATAACATCTTCTTACGGTATAAAATCTTAAACTTAATTTATTAATTTATTTATTTGCTTCTGATACTTGCTGGGATAAAATCTTATTTTTAAATAAGAGTAATCTGTATACAGATTACTGAAAGCCGATTAAAATTAAAATTAAAATATAATTGTATGGAAGATGATTTAGCTACTTTATTATTCATTTTAATTGCGACCATAATGAATGCGAATTAAAATTGAATGCAATGATATAATACAATTTTTAAAAATCTTTCATCAAATCATTCAACTTTATAGTATTAAAAACAATTCGTTTCCCAGGGAATCTTCCATTCTTCCCTCAAAGCCATCAATCTTCCCAGATAACAAAATGCGAGCAATATGCGACGCATTATGCATGCACGTCGTGCCAATCAACACGCACGAGATGCACTCACCAACGCAGACATATGTGTCATCAATTGAGACGCATATCTCTCGCATGTTGTGCGGGTCACGCGTGCGACGCATATCGCTCGCACGTCGTGATTAGTTATGCTCTAAAAATAATAAATTATGTAATAATAATATGTTTATATTTTAATTTGAGACATTTAATCAAATAAATTTTGAATTGGACTTCGAATTTGCACTTTTCCCAATCGGTTACTGGAGATTTTTCTATCATTAGAAAGAGTATATTGTTTTAGGTTTGAAAATTCATAACATTTTGTATGATTAAAAATTGATCTAAAAATCAAGGCGAATTAATTAAGAGGTTTAGAAACAGTTGAACGCATAGTAAATTATTTTGCTTTACCATAAAAAATTTAGGTTAGGTTTTATATTTACTATTTTTTCGATTGTACTTACCACAAGTCTATTAATTTTCGGAATGCAGGATATAAAACATGATAAACACGATAGTAAAATTCTTCGACAGATTCCAAAAGATGCTGAAAACACTTTTACTGACTTTTACAAAATCCAACGATGGTCAGGCGTCATCAAGTTGATAGCGAGTGTGAACAGTAGACTGTCGTGTAGAAGGAAAACGAACCTGACGAACGGTCGGAAATTAAAATTTATGTGAACATTAATTCAATTTTTAACTGCATATCATTTTTAATATTATTCGATCATTCTTCATAAATATTACAAATTAAAAGTGCAAAGAAAAAATAAATTTCACTTGAAATTTATTTGCGATTAGAGTTATTGAAATTTTTCAATTTATACCAATGTATGTAATTTAAAAACAAGTTGAAAAATAAGTTCAATTGATTAAGAAATTTTTTAAATATGAGTTAATTTTCACGCATCTTCATGATGACGAAATGCGACTCATAAAGCTCGCAGCATGTGCCCATGTTCCGTGCTAGCGAAATGCGACTCATAACGCTCGCAGCTAAGTGACCATCATATATTGCTGGCGAGATGCACGCGTTCTCGCACGCATTGCATGAGAATCACGAAATGCGGGTGACGTGCGTCGCACGCATTGTTATCTGGGTTGTTTCGCAGTTTTGCCACAAGAAGTTCATGATATACCAATGTACTTAACAAAAAATGTAATCCTCTTTCTTCTTGCAGAGTTAACTTCACAGTTCGAATGTCTACCTAATGGTGAACCTATTCCTGGTGTTCCTCGTCGTCAACCTTCTAATTTCTCAGACAGACATTCTCCTGCCAGGTCTCCTTCTCGTGCCAAGCCTCCTCTACGTGCTAGGTCCAGGTCTCCTTCAGCCTCCAGCATGGTTCCACCTACCATGATTGTTTCTTCTGATGGAATTGTATATGGACTTGACCAACTTCAATTTATGCGGATTACTCACGAAAAAAATCCGCACAGGCTATTTGAATTTCGAAGATACACTTTTCCTGCGGATAAACCAATTCAAGTACTCGCCGGACGCAACATCTATGTGCCCATGCCAACCCAAGAACAAATTGTGTTATCAACATCCGATGGTGACGTCTTTGCAATATTTGAGACTAGTAGCCTTTTTGCTGGAATATATACATATAATCGTCGCAATCACCATAAAGCGCGGGCAAAAATCAACATGGAAAGCGGCATGATTACCTTATTGACCCGAGATGAAATCAACGAAACCCCAGTAGGCCCCTTGCGTCAAATCCAATCGAATTATAGAGTAGAGCGTATAAACCTCAGTGATCCACACCATTAATTCAATTACAAAAAAATGTATAACTAAAATATAAAATTGTCTGTAATCCGAAGTCAGCTTAAAATGTTACATGTTACTCGTAATTACAAATAATAATGAAGACAGTGTATTATGATTGTCAAGGTTTCAATCTTTGTACTTTTCAAAATTTTGTACACAGACCTTTTAAAATGAAATGCCTAGGGGAGAGGAGGGCTAAGCCGACACCTTTCTTTCAAGTCGTTTTTTAATTAATAATTTTTTTTGAACGTATTACGAACGTATAGGAACATAGCGATGCTTCGTTTATAAATTATTAGAAAAAAAGGGCAGTGATAAAAAATCTGTTGAGCGAAAAATCGCGGGGCTAAGTCGACATCCCCCTAGGGCTGAGTCGACATTTGACTACAATATTTGAAGAGAGAAAAGAACCCATTTTTTTAATTTTTATTATTGTACCTAATACGTTGGCAAATAATTTTTTTACATTCTCATCCCATTGTTACGTCCTGAAGGGAACAAACTTACCTGGTTAAAAATAATTAATAAAAAAGGCTTTCTCGTTTTTGAACGAAATCTAGGACTTCGAAACAGGAATGAGAATAACTTGCGAAGATTGAGATATCGAATGTTCACTTTTCAACTGGGCAAGTAACTAATTTGAGGATTCACTCGATAATTCAAAGATTCCTTAAATAACTGGTTTTTCGAGTTGTTTGAATACTCTTCTCGTTCACTGGGAAAAATAGTGATACTGGTCCGGGTGTTTATTGGTTTGGTACAGGTGACGTCGATTGTCCTTCTGGTGATTCACCGTTGCGATGGTTGACAACGAGGATTTGCCAAAGGAGTCTATTAGTAGGCAGGTAGGCTCAGGGCCCCTGCTGGTACTCAAGAGTAATGATGGTTGACAATGAAATTGTGGAAAGTGTCTTGTAGGTTCAGTTTCACTTTATTTAAAGGAATTTAAAATTCCAATCGACGTCAGTTCGATTGAATTTATGCAGCACAACACTATCTGATTTTACTTTTATTTTTAAAAATTTTTATTCCGACTACTTGGAAATGGTTTCCAAATAACTGTAGTCTATCTGATATTCTAATATTTAACTTGAGAATGTGCTCTAGGGCAGACCTTCCGCCCGATTTGAAGTTTGTAGATGGACTGATGTTCTAATTTTGATCCTGGATTTATATATTTTTGATTTCATTGTGATCAGAACCAAAAACTCGACAACCAAAAACTTGATAACCAAAAACTTGACGGCGAGGGGACGTAAGAATTGAAATTAATTTATATCCAGGTGTCTATATCTGAAGGCGTAGTAAGTGGGTTGCTCTTGCTTGGAGAAGTCATTGTATTTTAATGGTGTATAGAAAAGTTAAGATTTCCAAACTGCATGGTTGGTACTGCGGAGTTCAGACTACCGATTTTATCATGATGGATAAAAATATATATTTGCTCGAGTTTGTGCATTTTTATAAGAACATAACATTTTTCTAACATAATTAATAATTTAAATTATAAGTATAAATATGGCGATTATTAATAATATAAGTATAAATAATATAGTTATGAATACTAGCGAGAAAATCCTTCGACAAGGTTACATGCAGATTCTTTAGGTCCAATTTACTGTAGAATGATCTTGATTATAATTGACGCTCATTCCAAATGGCTAGAAAATGTAGAGATGGAAACATGTACTACAGCGGAAAGATTAATGCCAGTTTTTAAAAATTTATTCGCCCTTTTTGGTTCACCGAATAATTTGGATACGGAAATACTGGACCGAGTTCAGCAAATCTTTTTTAAAAAGAGAAATAAAAGTTAAATTTAATTTATTGCGTCCATGAAGAAAAATTCGAAGGGCATTTTAATCTGTGAGGTAATAGTTATAGCCAGAAATAGGATTATTAAAAAATATTGAAAATTAAATATTTGAAATGCTTTTGAAAATGTCGTTTCTTTCTTTTGAGAATATTCCAAATTGAGAACAAATTAACGGCTTGATAGATCAGGATAATCCTAGTTGGGGCGAGAACTACATGTATACTGAATGCACCAAAAAAACTTGGACGGAATCCGTTGGATAGATTTTGAAGGTATCATGGGTACCAGTTAGAAAAATACAGTTCTGAGAAAAACGCGGCAACTTGAGGCAATTGGCACATCCAAGTTCATGCCTCCTAAAAGCTTCTTTGCTGATGTTGATGTGAATTCTGTTTCTTGCTCCAGTGTGTGACGATTTCCATGGAAAGCTCGTTTATTTCTCCAATCTGCACGAATTGCACGATTAGATCTGCTTCCTTTCTTGTCACTCATTTCGATAATCACTCAAAACGCGCAGAGTAAAGAATATTTCTCGAACATCATCAGCAAATTATTTAGATGCAATTCATGCACACACAAAAATTGATTTTTTTGGACCCTTAAGTGGGATGACCCCCTTAAGGCTCGACTGGCACTGGTTAGATGATGAGACAGTTCAATATTAAGAAAAAAGTGGGAAAATTGTTTGAAACGCCACGTTTGGCAGTGTGAGTTTTGTCCCACGAGCAGAAACGTAAATTTATTAATCATCAAGAAATTGTGTGTGTGTGATTTTTTATTCCGAACAATGGTCGAATTTTTACGCTTAAAACTATTTTCAGCGTGACGTCTATCACTATCGTCGAATTTTATCAGTTCTGGAAGGAAATTTCTTTTTCGCAATCGACCGCCGAAAAATGGGACATGAGGAATCAGTAATTGCAAATTATCATCATGACGCCGCACTCGTACGGCCTTTATCTACTGGCGCGATACTGATACAAGAATTTAATTATTTATTTGATCGAATTTATATATTTTTAATATAGCGAGCGTATAAATTTATGTCAGTGTGAATGTTTGATTTTAGATTTATGCTCATCTCTTTTGACGCGATACTGATTTTTCGTTGATTTCTATTGATAATTTTATCGAACGACATTGTAAATATTTATTTGTGGTATAATATACTTGCCATTTGAATCTATGTATCTATTTGAAACTACATCATTGACCTCTGCCTGTTGTCGTTTTTACGGAATTCCGTGTTGACATCACTAATGAGTAATCAGTTGCTTTCTCCTCGTGACTTATTTCAGTAAATAAAAATAACTTTTTTTTAAACTCGAGTCACATTAAAAATCAAATATGGATTTTACACAGAACCCTAAATAAACGCATAGGATAGGTTTTATTGGTTGTTAAATTTAAATAAAATAACAATATTCATTTTTTCACAGTAAAATATTACGGAAGATTTATTAAAAAACGTACTGATATTTTACGACCTTTGTATGAGTTACTAAATTCAGGAACTTGGGAATTATGGCTGAAATTTTGGTTCATTTTAATCCAAAGTATCCAATAATATTGAATTGCGATGCATCTGATTACCGTTGAGTAGCAGTCTGAGCTAATATTTTTCTAGACGGATCAGAAAAGCCAATAGCTTTCGCGTCTCAAACGATTCCCAAAAATGAAAGAGTTCGCGCTCAAATTCATAAAGAAGCAGCAGCGATTATGTTTGGATGTAAAAAATGGTATGAATTTTTTGTACGTTAGATATATAAGAAGAATAAAATTTTCTTTTTTTACGTCTGGGAAATTTATAATTTAGAAACATAGGATAGAACCTAATAAAAACGACATCTTCCAGACTAATAGTTAAAATTTATTTAAAAATTTATTTCAAAAATACGAATCGATTACGTTTCGAAAACCCAGCTGGTTTCCCTCATCAGATCTTAAAACAGTTTTAAAACTTCCGTGTGTATTTCTTCATGTGTAAGTTCCATATATTTTAAAAGTACAAATTTAATGGGTAGTGCTGTAGAATAATTTGAATTTTTTGTTATTGTAATGAAACTATTGTTAATATTGTTAAAATTATGGTAAAAAAGATA
>CAKNYM010051963.1:5654-19257 GCA_932195095.1 Andricus curvator
GATTTAGAATCTTTTAACAAATTCGGATTATGTTAGAATTTTTCGTCGGAAACTGGTATTTTTAATTAAAAAAGTAGATTTTTAAAGATGATCCACAACTTTGTACAATTTCAGGTTACGTTAGCGTTTTACGCCAAAAATTGTTATTTTAAAACAAAAATCATTATAGTTTGAAGAAGATTTGCAATTTTTAACAGTTTCAGGTTATATTAACGTTTTCCACAGGAAAACGGTTTTTTGAAACAAAAATTTTTAAGATTACATTTTCATTATTATTATTATTAATTTAAGATTTTATAAGTTCATATTTTTTAAATAATTTTAGATTACGTTAGAGCGTTATACAATAAAATTGGTATTTTGAAACAACAATCATTATAATTTTCATATTTAGAATCTTTTAACAATTTTGTATTATGTTAGCGTTTTTCGTCGGAAATTGGTATTTTTAATTAAAAGAGAAAAATTTATTTCAAAGACGAATCTCAAAGTTGAACAATTTTAGGTTATGTTTGCGTTATACACAAAAATCGATGTTTTTAAACAAAAGTCATTATAATTTGAACAAGATTAAGAATCTTACGAAATTTTTTTATTATTTTAGTGTTTCTCGTCGGAAATTAGTATTTGAAACAAATTATATTTTAAAGAAGATTCACAACTTTTAACAATTTTAGGTTAACTTTACGCTATACAGAAAAAATTAGTATTTTAAAACAAAAATTATTATAGTTTGAACAAGATTTAGAATGTTTTAAAAAGTTAAAAAAATTTTTTTTTGTGTTTTCGTCGGAAATTGCTATGTTTAATATAAAATTAGATTTTAAAGAAGATTCACAATTTTTTAATAGATTTTAAAGGTTTATAATTTTTTGAAAATTTTAGGTGATAGCGTTTTGCACCAAAAACTGGTATTTCAAAACAAAAATCATTAAAGTTTGAACAAGATTTGCAATTTTTGAGCAGTTTCTACTTATATTAACGCTACCCACAGAAAATATTTGTTTAAAAACAAAAATCATTATAATCTGAATAAAATTCAGAATCTTTTAACAATTTCGTATTATGTTAGGGTTTTTCGTCGAAAATTGGTATTTTTAATAAAAAAAATATATTTAAACACTAAAAAAATGCATTTTTTTCTTCGTCATTTAGTCAGTCCTTTCGGTCCCTAATCGGGTGCTGGCTAGCCTGCCAGGATCAACAAATTTTCAAAGTGTGTCATTTAAATATTTTAATGTACATTTCCAAAAAGAGCCAGCGTGTTTAAAAGTATCAAAACTAAAAAATAAACTCTAAAAGATTTTTTTTTTCTTTTTTCTTCATTTTTTCCTCATCATCTAGTCAGCTTTCCGGGCCCTAATCAGGTGCTGGCTAGCCTATAGGGACCAAAACTATTTCTAACTTTTGAATACAAATATTTGTTTGCACATTTCCAAAAATATACAGGGTGTTTAAAAGCATAAAAAATGAACATTAATAAGAAATAATTTCCTTTCTCATCATCTAGACAGTGTTTGAAATAATTTTTAACGTCAACCTTTTAAAATAGATTTTCACAAGGCCGACTGACTAGCGCTGGATTAGCTAATTAGCTGATTAGCTGATTATAAAGTTTATTTCACTTCTACTTAGCGCCATAATAGGCCGTCTTGATAGCACCACATTTGCGGCGAGGACGGTCTAACCTGGCCCCGAATAGTTCCGAATAGTTCCATAAAAAAATAACTTACCAAGGTTCTCTATCTTCGTAATCATATTGTGGGACACATTCAAAGTATCCAACTTAGTTAAATATTCCAGGTTCTCAATTTTGTTGATTAAATTATTGTGAAGAAAGAGGGACTTCAACTCCGTCTGGTTTTCAAGATTCGCTATCTCTCGAATTCCATTATTCTCCAGCCAGAGACACTTGAGACCTGTGTATCTTTCCAAATTTTCAATAAAGGAAAATCCTGAAAAGAGAAATTGTTTTCAATAACCAAAGAGAATATTCCGATAACTGCATGTTTAAAAAAACCTGTCTTGGAGTGATCGTCTAAAAGAACCACTCTTTTTTTTTTAGTTGGCCCCTCGTTTTAGTATGCATAATTACACGGCAAACAGCAGACTGGTTTTGTAATCAGTAATTTTCGGTTTAGTATATTATTTCAAAATATTTTGAATTCAGAACCATTCCTTTGTATTCACTTGAATTCATTTCAATTCACTAGAATTTCTTTCAATTCACTTAAATTCCCTTGAATTCAGTTGAATACCTTTGAATTTACTTGAATTTCCTTGAATTCACTTGAATAACTTTGAATTCACTTGAATTCCTTTGAATTCACATTCTTGTGAATTTCTTCGAATACTTTTAACGCTTCGAGATTCTTTTAAATTCTTTTAACTTCATTAAAATCTTCTATATTCCTTGGAATTCCCTGAATTATCTAGATTCAGGGAATTCTAGGAACTGAAGGCATTCACAGAATTCAGAGAACTCACGAAATGTAGGGAATTCACAAATTTCCCTGGATTCAAGGATCCCACGGAATTCAAGGAATTTACAGAATTTTAATGAATTTAAAGAATCCAAGGGATTTACAAAATTCCAGGATCTAACGGAATTCCAAGAATTTTCAGAGAATTTGTAGAATTCCAGGAATTCAATGAACTTACGGAATTGACATACTTCGCGGATTTTAAGAGATTCATGAAACCCAAGGAATTCACGGGATTCAAAGAATTCACGGAATTCAAGGAATTCACGGAATACGAAGAATTCATGGAATTCAAGGAATTCAAAGAATTCACGGATTTCAGGGAATTCAAAGAATTCAAAGAATTCACGGATTTCAGGGAATTCAAGGAATTCACGGAATTTGAGATATTCATGGAATTCAAGAAACTTACAGAATTCAAGGAATTTACAGAATCAAAGGGACTTTCGAAATAACAGGAACTTACGGAATTCCAGGAATTCGCTGAATTCAATGAACTTACGGAATTGACAGACTTCGCGGATTTTAAGAGATTCATGGAACCCAAGGAATTCACGGGATTCAAAGAATAGACGAAATTCAAGGAATTCAGGGAATACGAATAATTCATGGAATTCAAGGAATTGAAAGAATTCACGGAATTCAGGGAATTCAATGAATTCACGGGATGCAAGGAATTCACGGAATTTGAGAAATTCATGGAATTCAAGAAATTTACAGAATTTAAGGAATTTACAGAATCGCCTACCCTGAAAGGGAAATGGCTTAATGGTATACTACTACTCCTACTAAAGAATCCAAGGGATTTACGAAATACCAGGAACTTACGGAATTCCAGGAATTTGTAGAATTCCAGGAATTCGCTGAATTCAACGAACTTACGGAATTGACAGACTTTGCGGATTTCAAGGCATTCATGGAACCCAAGGAATTCACGGGATTCAAAGAATTCACGGGATTCAAAGAATTCACGGAATACGAAGAATTCATGGAATTCAAGGAATTTAAAGAATTCAGGAAATTCAAAGAATTTACGGAATTTGAGAAATTCATGGAATTCAAGAAATTTACAGAATTTCAATGAATTTAAAGAATCCAAGGGATTTAAAAAATTCCAGGAACTAACGGAATTCCAAGAATTTTCAGAGAATTTGTAGAATTCCAGGAATTCGCTGAATTCAATGAACTTACAGAATTGACAGACTTCGCGGATTTTAAGGGATTCATGGAACCCAAGGAATTCACGGGATTCAATGAATTCAAGGAATTCACGGAATACGAAGAATTCATGGAATTCAAGGAATTCAAAGAATTCACGGAATTTGAGAAATTCATGGAATTTAAGAAATTTACAGAATTCAAGGAATTGACAGACTTCGCGGATTTTAAGGGATTCATGGAACCCAAAGAATTCACGGGATTCAAAAAATTCACGGGATTCAAAGAATTCACGGAATTCAAAGAATTCACGGAATACGAAGAATTCATGGAATTCAAAGAATTCACGGAATTCAGGAAATTCAAAGAATTCACGGAATTTGAGAAATTCATGGAATTCAAGAAATTTACAGAATTTAAGGAATTTACAGAATCCAAGGGATTTGCAAAATACCAGGAACATACGGAATTCCAGGAATTTTCAGAGAATTTGTAGAATTCCAGGAATTCGCTGAATTCAATGAAATTACAGAATTGACAGACTTTGCGGATTTTAAGGGATTCATGGATCCCAAGGAATTCACGGGATTCAAAGAATTCACGGAATTCACGGAATACGAAGAATTCACGGAATTCAAGGAATTCACGGAATACGAAGAATTAATGGGATTAAAGGAATTCATGGAATTCAAAGAATTCACGGAATTCAGGAAATTTACAGAATTTAAGGAATTTACAGAATCCAAGGGATTTACGAAATTCCAGGAACTATGGAATTCCAGGAATTTGCAGAGAATTGGTATAATTTCAGGAATTCAAAGAATCCAAGGGATTTACGAAATTCCAGGAATTTGCTGAATTCAATGAAATCACGGAATAAAAAGACTTCACGGATTCTAAGAAATTCATGAAATTCAAGAAATCATAGAATTCACGGGATTCAAAGACTTCACGGATTTAAAAAAATGCACAGAATTCAAGAAATTCACGGAATACGAAGAATCCATGGAATTCATGAAATTCGAAGAATTCATGGAATTCAAGGAGTTCATAGAATTCGAGGAATTCGGAGAATTCGAGGAATCCACGGAATTGAAGAAATTTAAAGAATTCATGGAATTGAAAGAATTCACGGAGTTCAAGGAATTCAAGAAATTTGCAGAATTCAAGGAAATCACAAATTCGATCAATTCCTTGAATTCTGTAAATTCTTTGAATTTTGTGAATTTCTTGAATTCTGTGAATTCCTAGAAATCGGTGAATTCCTTAAAATCTTTAAATAATTTAATTCCGTGAATTCTTCGAATTTCGTAAAGTCTTTGTATTCCGTAAGTTCCTTGAATTCAGCACATTCCTGGAATTTCACAAATTCCTGGAATCCCGTAAATCCCTTGAATTCCCTAAATTCCTTGAATTCCGTACATTCCTGGAATTTCGCAAATCCCATTGATTCCCGAAAATTCCCTAAATTATTGTGACTTTCATGAGTTCCGTAAATTCCTTGAATTCCGTAAATTTCTTGAATTCCGTAAATTCCTGGAATCTCGTTAATCCCTTGAATTCCTTAAATTGTGTAAATTGCTTGAATTTGGTCAATTCCTTAAATTCTGTAAATTCCTTGAATTTCGTGAAATCCTTCAATCCCGTAAAATACGTGAATTCTTTGAATTCCGTGAATTCTTGAGTTTCCAGAACTCCCCGAATCCAGATAATTCAGGAAATTCCAAGGACCTTAAAATAATGCAAGGAATTCAGGGAATTTAGATGCATTAAAGGAATTTAGACGAGGACAAGGAATTTCGAAGAATTTAAGGAATATAGATGATTTAAGGAATTCCCAGGAATATAGAAGATTTCAATGAAGTTCAGAAAATTTAAAAGAATGTGAAAGCTTTAAAAGCATTCCAAGTTATCCACAAGAAATAAAAAGTTTGCATAGAAATCAACGAACTCAAAAATTTCAAAAGATTGAATATAAATTCAAGTGAATTCACCCCAAGAGAGGTTTTTTTAATCTGCAGGTTTAGTTTCAATTTTAGTTATTAATCACCATGGTAATGCAAATATAAAACTTCGTTCAGATAAGGGGTTTGGTACAATTTCTGTTCCCTACAATGTTTCTTCAAAAAATCCTCAGTCATCCTGTAATAATAATCAATTTAAAGAAATAATTTATTAAAAAGTAAATTTCCATATTGGAAGTAAAAAATTCAGATACCTGACTCCATGTTTCTCAGGAACGAAATCGTAGACTTTTCCTTTGATAAAACTTCTTTCTTCCTCTTTTCTCAATTCACTAAATAAATCATCGGAATCATATCCTGTTTCTTCAGTTCTATTTTTATCATCTTCTAGAATCTCTGATTTTTTATTTTCTGAATTTTCTATTTCTGAAGCATTTTTCAGAAAATCACCTTCTCCTAAATTGTTTAAAGAATCATTAAGAATCTTCGTGGCAAGCACATCAGCATTCTTATCTTCTTTTTCATCCATTTTTTCTTCCTTGGGAACAAAAATTTCGGGTGTATGATCACCAGCACCAAAATTAGGAATAAAATCAAAATCTTTTGTAACTCTATCATCTTCAATTTCTTCAATTTCTCCTTCCTTAATATTCGACTTAATCTCACTCTCCCTAATATTTTTAGCAACTTCAGTCTTCGAGAAAGGCATTTCCAAAAACTGCATATCTTCTTTGGTTTTAATTTCCTTATCAACTTCCTGCTTATCCATAAGTTTTTTACACTCTGCAAATTCTATTGAAAGATCTTCCAAAGCTTGATTTTTTTCATCTTCAATTTTTTTCTTCTTATCTTCAATTACCTTCGAAGTTTCCTTTACAGATTCTTCAGATTGGGGTTGGAAGTCATCAGCAATTCGAGCCAACTCTTCCATACTTGTACTTAAAATATCTTGAAAATCTTCCATAATTTCATTTGAGTCTCCAACAATAGTGTCAGAGCTAGATGAAATGTTTTCTGCTGTTTCTGATTCTTCTAGTGAAGAATTTAATTCTTGATGCTCTTCTTTTGAAGAAATTAATTCTTCAACTTCTTCGTTTGAAGGAATCAGTTCTTCAATGTCTTTATTTGAAGGACCTAATTCAACCTCAAATTCTTGACTTATTCCATTTTTGTCTCCAAACATAAAATCTTCAATTTCTTCTATTATGCCAGAATCAGCCTTAGACGTGGCTTCATTTTTTTCTTCATTCCAAACATTCAGCAAAGTTTGAAGATACTCTTTTTCTTTCGGTTCCCTTCTTTCAAATCCATCGAGATTAAACCAAACATGTTTCCCTTCATTTTTCTTCAATTTTTCTTCACCTTCAATTTCTATTTTCATTCTAGCCTCCCTTTCATCGATTTCTTCATTATGACATCTTATTTCTTCCTCTTTCATTTCTTCAAGACAACCCTTCATTTCCTGAATTTTATCTTTCATTTCTTCAATTTGACTTTGCATTTCTTCTATTTCTGCAATATCATCTATTTCTGTAATCACGTCTTCATCTTCACTTCTCTGTAAATTATTTCCTCCTTCTACAATAATCTTCATTTCTTTCACTACTTCCTTCATTTCCTCCATTTCTTCAATTTCTGTCATTTCGAAATTATCACTTGAATCTTCAATTTCGTGTGCATTTTGCAACCTCTCTATTTGTTTTTTAATCTTTTTTATTTCTTCAAATTTGGCATTGATGTCAATTTCACCTTCTTGGTCTTCAGTGATATCTTCAACTTCTCGTATATCTTTTTTAATTTTTTGGATATCCAAAACAGCTGATTTTATATCTTCCAATTTTTTCATAACATAGAACCTCATTTGATCCATTTCCACTGAATTTTCAACTTCTATTTCTTCCACATCTATTATTTCTTCTGAACTTTGAATATCTCTATTCTTTATCTCAATTTCTTCCTCATCATCAATTTCGACAATTTCGACTCCTTGCATTTCTTCATCTTCTTCCCTCATTTTTCCCATCCAAGTCTCCTCATCCCACATTTTGAATAATATTTTTTCATACTCTGCCCTTTTCTCCTCTTCTTCAATGTTTCCCTCAATTTCAGAATTAATAATTTCTCGAATCGATGCATTTTCTTCAAATTCGGCATCAATCTTAAACAGTTCTTCCTCATCAATTTTCTCTATTCTGTCCTTTAGTTTCTCGATATCTTCTATCTGGGTATCTTCAAAATTCGAAGCTTGAGAACAATTTGGATCTTCCCAGGATTGAAAAATTCTCTGAAGACATTCTTCTTCCCTTTCGTGAACAAGGTATCTTAAATTTTCATTCGTCTTCTTTTGAGAACTAAGTGCCTGCTTCATTTCTTCTACTTCCTCTATTAATTTTCGTGTCATCGCTTCTGTTTCGAGAAGTTCTTCTAAGGATTTTTGTTTTCGGAAAGTTTTCTCAATTTCAGGGTCATTTTTCTGGGTATTTTCAGCATCTCTAATATCTTCAATATTCTCATACCCCATACCTTCATTTTTGGTGAAACATTCTATTTTCTCGATGTCGTAAGCATCGAAATTCCGAAGATCAATTTCTTCAAATTTCTTCATATTACCTTCAATCTGTTGCATTTCTTCTTTTATATTTGATTTAGATCCTTGTGGCTGAGTTTCGTAATTGAAAATGATTTCTTCTATTTCTTCTCCCCTACTTCCTGATTCTGATTCCCATGCTCTCAAAAATTTCAGATAATCTTCTCGCTGTTTGTCTTCGTCGAAAGGAACATCGAAATCGTACTTCGCAGACGTCGAGGCCTGTAGATTTTTATCTTGAAAAGATATTCTCATTTCTGATTCCGTTTTCTTCAACTCCTCGAGATTTTCTAAAAGACTTCGAGTCATTTCTTCGGTATCAATAATTTCTTGCTCTAGTCGAGAAGAAAATGAACATTCGCCTGGACTCGTTGAAGTTTTGGTTGATGTGCAATCTTGAAAATTCTACAAATAGGTTTGATATTTAAAATATTCAAGATTCAAAATATTTCTTTCAAAAATATATTTATAAATTTTCCATTTCTGAAATTTTTTATAATTTTATTCAATAAGTTTTAATTCGAGAGGTCTGTAATTTTTAATTGGAACATACATTTTTGTCGAAAATCTGATTGGTTGGGACACTGCGTGATTGTGACTTTTAGTGGCTGTTTTCATTTTGTTTATCTATCAATAAAGATTACGAATTTTCGGCACCAACAATTTTCTAAATCAAAATTTCCAAATGAATAAATTTATTTTACGATAACATTTATTTATAGATGTTTGTAAATATTATCGATAAAAGAGAAAATTTCAAATGTAAATTCTTTTTATTTTTATTCAAAAAGATTCGAAAATAATTCAAATCTTAAAGATATTTTCAAAAATTTTAAACAAAATGTAGATTAATGAAGATTTTGAAAGAGAAGAAGCTTTTTAATAATTTCGAAAAGGTTTCAAGAGATTATTTTTTTTTAGATTTCTGGGAAAATTGAAAATTATTTTTTATTAATAATTAAATTCATTCATTTTTAACAAAAAAGAAACTGATTTTCAACAAAATAGTTAAATTTTTGAGCCTAGAAATTCAGTTTCAACTAAAATAATAAATCTTTAACCAAAAAAATGAATTTTTAACAGTTTTGGTACAGTTTAGAAGAGATGATAAACATCAAATTATGTTTTGAAGATTTCAAAATAAGACGAAAAAGAATATGGAAAATTTTAAGATATTTTTTAATTTTGCAGGATTTAAAAAAATTTTAGGAAGACTTAATTATTTAAAAAGATATTTAGAAGTTTCAAAAAGATTCTAAAATAATTAAAATCTTGAGGTTTTCAAAAATTTTGAACAAAACGTAGATTTTTGAAAATTTTGAAAAAGAAGAAACTTTTTAATATTTTCGAAAGGTTTCAAGAGATTAAAAAGGTTTTCTTAAGATCCCTAGAAAAATTTAGAATGATTTTTCATTTTGAAATATAAATTAATAAATAAAATATAAATTGGGAAAAGAGAGTAGAAGATTTAAAAAAAAAAGTTTTCAACTTTTTTCAGATTACAAATTTTGAAAACAAAATTCGAGAAAGTGTAAGAGATACTTAGAAGTTTTGTAAATATTCGAAAATAATTCAAAACTGGAAAAGATTTCAAGAAATTTAATAAAAATGTGGATTTTCAAAGATTTTCAAAAAAAAAATTTTAACCTTTGAAAAGAAATAAAAATTCTTTTTTTTTCATTTCAAGAGAATATTTAGAAAGATTAAAAAATGTTTCTAAATATTTAGAAAGTTATCAAAAAAGAATCTGGAAGATTTTAAGGCGGCTTTTTCCATTTTGCAGAATTTTAAAACAATTTTTGGAAATATTAGAAGCATTTTAGAAAATATATTGAAGGTTTAGAAGTTTTTGGAGAATTAAAAAAAATTTGTAGGAAAAATTCGACTCATTTTATAAGATATTTAGAAGTTTTAAAAAGATTCGAAAATAATTTAAATCTTGAAGAGATTTTCAGAAATTTTAAACAAAATGTAGATTAATGCAGATTTTGAAAAAGAAGAAGCTTTTTAATAATTTCAAAAAGGATTCAAGAGTTAAAATTTTGTTTAGATTTCTAGGAAAATTTAAAATGATTTGTTATTAATAATTATATGAATTCATTTTCAACAGAAAAAAAACTAATGTTCAACAAAATAGTTAAATTTTTGAACCAAGAAATTAATTTGCAACTAAAATAATAAATCTTTAACCAAAAAATGAATTCTTAACTAATAGTTAAATTTTCAACACAAAAGATGAATTTTCTACCAAAAGAAGACAAATTTGCGACGAAATAGATGAATTTTCAACAATGTAGTAAAATTTTCAACCAAAGAGAAGAATTTTCAATCAAAGAATTAAATTTCTAACCAAAAAAATAAATTTTCGACACAAAATGAAATTGTTAAATTCTCAGTTAAAAAAATAATTTTCAACGAAAAAACTAATTTTCAATCAAAGAAATGAATTCTCAACCAAAATAGATTTATTTTCCACCAAAAAAGATGAATTTACAACAAAATAAATGAATATCAAACTAAATTTTGAAATGTTGAAAGAATATTCAACCTTATAGTAAAATTTTCAACCAAATAAATGAATTTAAAAAAAAAGATTAATTTTTGACCAAAAGAGGTTAATTTATACAAAAACACATGAATTTTCAACCAAATTTCGAATTTTTAAAGGAATTTTCAAGCAAGTAGGTGAATTAGTCAACAAAAAGATTAATATTCTACCAGGAAAAACAAATTTTCAATAAAATACAAAAATTTTCAACCAAGAACAATTTCTAATCACTAATGAAAAAAAATCTCATTCAAAATATTGAATTTTCAAGCCAAAAGACGAATTTTTGAAAGAAAGTTGAATTTACAACCTAAAAAAATGCTTTTTCTACCAAAGAAATTGAATTTTTAACAAAAAAAAAAAAACAAGCTTTCAACAAAAAGAGTGAATTTTCAACTAAAAAAGATCAATTTTCTAGCAAAAATGGAATAGCTACACTTTCAGTCGAAAAACACCATTTTAAACAAAAACAACAAAAAACAAATTTTCAACTGAACAGTTATATTTGTAACCAAAAAATGCATTTTCAACTGAAAGGATGAATCTTGAACCAAAAAATCAACTTTTAACCAAATAGTTGAATTTTTAACACAAAAGATGAGTTTTCTACCAAAAAAAAGACAAATTTTGAACAAAATACATGAATTTTCAATGAAATAGATACGTTTTCAACCAAACAGATCAATTTTCAACAAGGAAGATTAAATGTCTATAAAAAACAAAATCCGAAAAAAATAGAATACCTACTTAAATTTTCATTCAAAAAAATTAATTTTGAATTGAAAAATGAAAAACATCAATTTTTAACAAAATAAATCAATTTTCAATCAAATTTTAAATTTTTAAAGGAACATTAAACGTAATAGTTAAATTTTCAACCATAATGATTAATTTTCTACCAAAAAAGAATCATTTTTACCAAAACACATGAATTTTCAACCACAATTTGAATTTTTAAAGGAATTTTCCACCCAATAGTTTTTTTAACGAAAGAAATGAATTTTCAACCAACAAGCTGAATTAGTCACCAAGAAGATTAATATTTTCCAGAAAATACAGTTTCAACAAAATACAGAAATTTTCAACAAATTAGCTATTGATAAAGATTTTCCAAATCAGTCGAAAAAGAATCTGGAAGATTTTAATATATTTTTTTAATTTTGTAGGATTTAAAATAATAATAAAAAAACTGAATTATTCAAAGAGATATTTAGAAGATTTCAAAAGATTCAAAAATAATTTAAATCTGGAGGAGGTTTTTAAAAATGTTAAGAAAAATGTTGATTATTGAAGATTTTAAAAAAGAAGAAGCTTTTTAATAATTTCGGAAGGTTTTGAAAGATTGAAAAAAATTTCTTAAAATTCCTAGAAAAATTTAAAAATATTTCTTATTTCGAAAAATAAATTTCAAGAGAAAATTGAAAAAGATTTCAAAAGATTTCAAATGATTTAGGTTCTATTTAAAAATATTATTTTTCAGTTTAGAAGATTTAAAAAAATGATACGAAAACTAAATTATTTAAAAAGATATTTAGAAGTTTCAGACGTGTTAAAAAGATTTAAAAATAATTTAATTCTAAAGGAGATTTAAAAAAATTTAAGGCCAAATTTAGATTAATGAAAATAAAAAAAAAGAAGCTTTTTAATAATTTCGGAAGATTTTAAGGGATTGAAAAAAAGTTTTAGAGTGCTGGGAAAATTTTAAATGTTTTTTTATTTCGAAAAATAGATTTCAAAACCAAATTCAAAAAAATTTCAAAATATTTCAAATTATTTAAAAAGAATATTGAAGAAGACTTTAAAAGATTTCAAAAGGTTTCGCAATTTGTCAAAAAAGAATCTGGAAGATTTTAAGGCAATTTTTGTAATTTTGCAGATTCTTGAAACAATTTTGGGACAAAATTGAATTACTTTAAACAATATTTAGAAGGTTTAAAAATGTTTAAAAGATTGAAAAATAATGTAAAACTTGAAAAGATTTTTAAATGTTTTTAAAAAAATGTACATTTTTGAAGATTTTGTAAAAGAATTTTTTTAAAATATTGAAAGGCTTTAAGAGAATGAAAAAATATTTTCGAGATTCCTGGGAAAATTTTTAATGATTTTTCGTTTGAAAAAACTATTTTCAAAAGAATATTTTAAAAGAAAATTTCAGGAAAATTTCGAATAATTTAAAAAAATATTCAGAAGGTTTAGAAATTTATGCAATTTCTTTTTAAAATTTTGCGAAATATTCGAATTATTTCGAAAGATATTTAGAAGGTTTAGAGGTTTTTTGAAACTTGTAAAGTTTTCAAAAAGTTTGATAAAAAATGTATATTTTTGTAGATTTTTAAAAGAAGAAATCGTTTAAAACTCATGGAAATTCCTTAAAATTTGTAGACATCCTACGTTAAATAAATAAATAAATCATTCGTTTGTACTTTCTCGATTTTTCTGATCAGCTCTTTAAATATTTTAACATTCTTTATTTCTATACAGGTTTTTTTAAGATTGTAAAAGATTGTATATGATTGCAAAGGTGTCTATAAGATTACAAAGGAGTGCATGGGATTGCAAAGGAGTGCATGGGATGGCAAAGGAGGGCATGGGATGGCAAAGTAGTGCATGGGATTGTACAGTAGTGCATGGGATTTCAAAGTAGTCCATGGGATTGCAGAGTAGTGCATGGGAATGCAAAGAATTAAATGGGATGGCAAAGGAGTGCATGGAATTGCAAAGGAAGGCATGGGATGGCAAAGTAGTGCGTGGGATTGTAAAGTAGTGCATGGGATTGCAAAGAAGTGAATGGGATGGCAGAGTAGTGCATGGGATGGAAAGGAGTGAATGGGATTGCAGAGTAGTGCATGGGAATGCAAAGGAG
>CAKNYM010051963.1:19267-32402 GCA_932195095.1 Andricus curvator
TGCAAAGGAGTGCATGGGATGGCAAAGTAGTGCATGGGATTGCAAAGAAGTGAATGGGATTGCAGAGTAGTGCATGGGAATGCAAAGAAGTGCATGGGATGCAAAGGAGTGCATGGGATTGCAAAGGAGGGCATGGGATTGCAAATAAGTGAATGGGATTGCAAAGGAGTACATGGGATTGCAGAGTAGTGCATGGGATTGCAAATAAATGAATGGGATTGCAAAGGAGTGCATGGGTTTGGAAAGGAGTGCATGGGATTGCAAAGTAGTACATGGGATTGCATAAGATTACAGAGAGAGTGTACACCAAATTGCAGAAGTAATTAATCCCAGGCGTAAGATAGAGGGGGTGGGGGGTGGGTCAAAACTTACAGACCCTAACAAAGGGTTCAAAATTTGAGAAAAAGAAGTTCACGTAATATATGCACGGCCCCTAACCCCCTTTTTTGAAATAATAAATAATAAAAGAATTGATTTATTAATTGAGGTACCTGATCTTCGGAAGTTTGACTGCTTTCCGTGTCAAAATCATCATCAAAGCGACAAAATTTAGTCCTTTCGTCACTGGGGAAAACGTCCTGCCAACCTTTATCGCTGTCCTTATCAAAATTCGTCTCTATCGTTTTTTCCGGACTGTTTTGAAAATTTCTAGCGGTCGCCATTGGTTGGAGAGATTTTTGAAATTCAAAATTTGCCTTCTTTCCGAAAATACCTTGACGTTTATATTTGAAATCGACACGAAGAGGGAAGCAGTCAATGCAATATGATAACGCTGACTTGCGTAAGCTTTAAACGGAAACGAAGTCAGCCTCGTCATAGCAACGGACGTCGCTTTAACTTGTTTCGTCGATCAGATTCAATTCAAACAACTCTATACACCTCTTTTTCTTACTTTTCCCAAGACTTATTTTTACTGAGTCTGGCTTTTTGTCCTTGATTATTAGGGTGGTCCAAACATTGATTGGAATTTTTTTTCGAATTTGTATGCACATCGCTCGGGTTCGAATCCACACAAAAATAATTCCATTTTTTTCAAAATGTTATTTCGAGGTAGCTCAAGCCCCATTAAATTTAACACGTATTTCCCATAAGGGACCGTACTTAAATTACGTAACATCTCAAGGGGGGGGGGGGTCGATACATTTTGTTACGATTTGTTACGGTAGGGGGTCCTTCACTCATGTACGTAATTTTTGCAAATTCGCCAAATCTTTCACCTGAAGATTATCTCTTTAGTTATAAATTTTATTATTTGGTTGAAAATTTAACAAGTTTCTTAAAAATACATAATTTTTTTTACAAATTCAACTTTTTTATTAAAAATTCATCTTTTTGGGTTAAAAATTTAACTCTTTTCGTATAATATTAACCTTTTGTTTAAAATGCATATTTTCTTGCTGATAAGTCAACTGAAATATTTTTTTGATGAAAAATATTTTTTCTGAAAATTTGTCTTTTTAATTTAAAAGTTCATCATTTTTAGTAGAAATATTGCATATTTCATGGACAAAAATGGAAATGCTTTGTTGAAAATTCAACTATTTACTAGAAGATTTACTTTTTGTTTAAAATTTGTATTTTTCTGTAGAAAAGTCTATTGAAATCCTTTTGGATGAAAATTAAACTCTTTTTTTGAAAATTCTTATTTTTGATTTAAAAATTCACCTGTTTTAGTAGAATTTTCATTTTTCTTGGACAAAAATGCAACTGTTTGGTTGAGAATTTAACAATCTTGTTAAAAAGTCATAGTTTTTGGTTAAAAATTCGACTATTTAGCAGAAAATTAACTTATAGTTTACAATTCTTATTTTGGTGTTGTAAAGTGAACTGGAATCTTCTTTGGATGAAAATTTAACTAATTTTTAAAAGTTTTTATTTATTTCATCTTTTTTCAAATAAATATTTCATCTTTCTTGAATAAAAATGCAACTGTTCGGTTGAAACTTCAACTCTTTTTTGAAAATTTGTCTTTCTGATTTCAAAATTCACCTGCTTTAGCAGGAATTTGAAAATTCTGCTGTTTTGATGAAAATTTAACTATTTTGTAGAAAATTTACTTTTTGGTTAAATTTAATATTTTGGCGTCGAAAAGAGAACTGAAATCTTTTCTGGATGAAAATTCAACTATTTAAAAAAACAAAATTTCAAATTAAAAATTAATCTGTTTCAAGAGAAATTTCATCTTTCTTGGATAAAAATGCAACTGTTTGGTTGAAAATAAAACTATTCTGTTAAAAAGTCATACTTTTGGTTGAAAATTCTACTGTTTTTCGAAAATTTTTAACTATTTCGTAGAAATTTTACTTTTTGTTTAAAATTCATATTTTGGTGTTAAAAATGAACTGAAAGCTTTTCTGGATGAAAGTTCAACTGTAAAAAAAATTTGACCTTTTTTTATTAAAAAATCATCGGTTTTAGTACAAATTTCGTCTTTCTTGGATAAAAATTCAACTATTTGGTAGAGAATTCAACTATTTCGTTAAAAATTCATCCCTTTTGGATAAAAAAATTCGTCTTTTTGGATGAAAAATTCAATTTTTTTCGCAGAATTTTATTTTTTGCTAAAAAATTCATATTTTGATCTTGAAAAGTCAACTGGAATCTTTTCTGGATGAAAATTTAACAATTTTTTTAAAAAGTCATCCTTTTTGAGTAAAAATTCGTCTTTTTGGATTGAAAATTCAATTTTTTTCGTAGAAACTTATTTCTTGGTTAAAAATTCATGTTTTGAACGTGAAAAGTCAACTAAGATCTTTTTTAACAAAAAATTCAACTATTTTTTTAAGAGTTATATTTTCAGTTGAAAATTCATCTCTTTTTTTTTGGTTTAAAATTAATTTTTTTAACTGAAAATGTAATTTTTCCATTTTTTTAAGATTGATCCTTTTTAGTTAAAAATTCTCCTTTTTTGGTGATAAAAGATAATTTTCTTGGTTTAAAAATTCATTTTTGTTGGGTAAAAATGCATCAGTTTCGTGGAAAAATAATTTTTTGCTGAAGTCATATTTTTTGTTTGTAAATCCAATTTTTGTAGAGAAAATTCATCTTTTGGCTTGAAGGTTTAACAATTTAGGTAAAGTTTTCTTTGTTTAGTGAAAAATCTTTATTTGTTGAAAATTCTTCTTTTTGGTTTTAAAAAACTTTCTTTTTTGTATGAATTTCATGTTTTTTGATTGAAATATAAACTATGACACTTTTTGTTGAGAATTTATATTTTTAGGTTGATAATTCGAGTATTTTGTTGAGAAGCCATCTTTTTGAGTAGAAAAGACATTTTTTGTTTAAAATGAATTAATAAATTTGGAAATTTTTAAATTTGTATCTGAAATTCATAACTATCTTCTTCTATATTAATACTAGATAGTTGAAGTTTTTCTCTGAAATTTTTAACTTTTTGTCCGCTTTTCAATTATAGTAAAGTAACAATTAATTGAAGTTAACAAAAATAATTGTTTAAAGAATTTATTTATTATTCTTTAATTTAATTGGGCTAAAATAATTATTTAAACGATTAATCATTGTTTATAGCTATCTTTTTCTATATTAATACTAGATTGTTGCAGTTTTTTCTAAAATTTTTAGCTTTTCGTCCACTTTTCAATTAGAGTGAAGTAATAATTGAATGATGTTAACAAAATTAACTGTTTAAACAATCTATTACTATTCTTGATAATATTCTCCCTGCTTAATGGTAGAAAGTTGCGGTTTTTCTGAAATTTTTAACTATTTGACTATTTTTCACTTGAAGCGATTTGATAATTATTTAAATTTAACAGAAATAATTGTTTAAACTAATTATTATTGTTTATAACTATCTTCTTCTTTATTAATGCTAAAAAGTTGCGGTTTCTTCTGAAATTCGTAACTTTTTCTCCATTAAAATTCCACTTTTTGCATTCCTCTAAGAAAAGATAGTTATAAACAATAAGCAATCATTTGAATATGCATGTTAGTTTATTTGCATTAATTATTAGTTCATTCAGTGAAAAGCGGACAAAAAGTTTGAGTTCAGAAAAAACCGCAACTTTTTAGCACTTATCTAAGAGAAGATAGTTATAAACAATAATAAATTATTTACACAACTCTGTTTGCTAAATTGAAATAATTATTAACTCACTTCAAGTGAGTATCTCAAGAAAAGTTTTTTATCTTCTTGAAGCATTTTAAACTTTCTAGCAACTTTCTAGCATTATTCAAATTGATCTAATTGACAGTAATAATAAATTGTCTGAAAAATTCATTTTGTTAACTTTAATTAATTATTTACCTCACTCTGATTGGAAATTGGACAAAGAGTGCAACATTTTTGAAAAAACTTCGAGTTCCTAGCATTATTCTAAGAGAATATTATTAGCAATAATAATAAATTGTTTAAACAATGATGTATATTCACATTAATTAGGTATCACGAAATTTATGAAAAATGTCGGTCATTTATGGTAATTTTACAAGTAAATATGGTAACTTACCCAAAATTCGTTTTTAAAAATTTCCATAAATTTCCGGAAATGTATGAAAATTTTTCGTAAATTATGGTAATTTTACAGGTAAATATGGTAACTTACCATAGCTTACCCAAAATTCATTTTTTTAAATTTCCATAAATTTCCGGAAATTTATGAAAATTTTCGGTCATTTATGGTCATTTCACAGGTAAATATGATAACTTACCATAGATTACTCAAAATTCATTTTTTAAAATTTCCATAAATTTCCGGAAATTTATGAAAATTTTCGGTCATTTTACAGGCATATATGGTCACTTTCCATAAATAACCGGAAAATTCTATTATCTGCCACAAAAATATCCTCACAGTTTTCACTGTGAAGCAAGCTCATAGATGCATAATTTTCATTATTCACCTCTGACGTCACTTTTCAGTCCCTAGGGAGTAAAAAGTACTTTTTACTCCCTAGGGAGTAAAAAGCAGAGCTTTAGCCCCGCTTCATAGGCATCGAAAAGGGCTGAAATCATGCATGTGTCATAAAAAAATTATTTTAAAACAATTTCGCATAAAATTTCGCTAGGCTTCAAAAAGTCACTCTTATGTAGGAAACAAGATTTTTTTTGCATTATTAGTATATTAGGAAAATTTAATAATAAAATTTTTTATTCTTCAAACAGTTCTAATACATAAAATACTACTTTATACTGATAATTAGATGATTGAATGAATTGTTTGAAAAAATTATTATTGTTTATAGAAATGATTAATTAAATTCAACAGAAATAATTATTTAAACCATTTATTTTTCTTTATATCAATATTCTCTTACAATAATGCTAGAAAGTTAATGTATTTTTTAAAATTTTCCACTTTTTGTCCACTTTTCAAATAGAGGGAAGTTATAATCAATTTAAGTAACCAAACATAATTGTTTAAAATAACTTCTTATTATTTTTAATAATATTCTCTTTGAATGATACTAAAAAGTTGTTTTTTTCCTGAAATTTTTCACTTTTGATCCACTTTTCACTCAGTGCAATAATAATTATTGCAAGTTAAGGAACATAATTGTTTAAACAATTGATTATTGTTTATAATTACCTTCTCTTAGAGTAATCCAAGAAAGTTGCTGAGTTTTCTGAAAAAAGTTCAATATTTCAGAAAAAAACGGAACTATTTCATATTAATAATGTAGAAGTTGGTAACAAACAATAATATTATATTTAAACAAATAGGTTTGTTAAATTGTATTAATTATTACCTCGCTGTAGGTGAAAAGGGGAAAAAGTTGAATATTTCCGAAAAAAACGAGATTTTCTAGCATTATTAAAATAGAATATTATTAAAAATAATAATAAATTGTTTAAATAATTATCACTATTGAATTCAATTGATTATTGCCTCGCTTCAACTAGAAAGTTAAACAAAATTTTGAAAAGTTCGGAAAAACCGCGACTTTTTAACTCACTTCTAAGAGAAAATTACTATAAACCATAAATAATTTGTTTAAACAATATTGAATTGTTTAAACAAATAACATAAACATCTAATTATCAGTAGAAGTAATATTTCACATATGAGAAACAATTGGTATTAAAAAAAAACCAGCAAAAAATCATAATTAGCGCCAAAATTTGCAAAACCCAATTTTTCTAGTTATGTGGTTTTTTTTGGACCTTATAAAATGGACTTATGGGGGTGATTTTTAAAAAGTGATTATTTATTTGTATTCTATAGCTAATTGTGGAGAGAAATGTTGAGTTTCAACTCGATTCACCTAATAGTGACGATTCTGAATCAACTCTACAAAAAGGTTTTTTTTCTAATGGGAAATACGTGGTAAACTTTATGGGGCTCGCGGAAACTCTAAATATAATTTTTTTTTTTAAAAAAAAACTGAAATTATTTTTTTTGAGGATTCAAATAATTTTGAGGGCGTTATACATGAAAATTCAACAAAAAGATTTGGACCAACTTCATATGACACCCTAACATGAAGTTTAAAACGTATTTCCCATAAGAATAAAAGTCATGTTTGTAAACTTTATTCCGGATCGTCAATATTAGGTTTATCGAGTTGACCCTAACCATTTTTTTCACAATTAGGCATAGAATATGAATGAATAATTACTTTTTAAATATCAGCCCCATAAGTCTGTTTCATAGGGTCCCAAAAAAATCCCATAAGTGAAAAAATGTTCTTTTCGAGGTTTTGGCACTAATTTATACTTCTTTGCGGTTTATGTAAGAAAAAATTGTTAATAATACATTAAATATTTATTTTCACTAATAATTAGACGTTTAAATAAATTGTTTTAACAATTTATTATTGTTTATAGCAATTTTATCTTAGAATAGTGTTACAAAATCGCGGTTTTTTTTAATTTTTCAAGTTGCTTTCAATGCTAGAAAGCTGCGAGTTTTCTGACATTATTACCTTTGCTTTGGTCTTTTAATTATGAACAAATAATAAAATAACATCAGAGAGAATCGTTTTTAAACAATACCTTTTCTTGAGGATATATTTTTTTTTGAAATAGAACAAGATATTAAAAATATTCTTCAAATTATTTGTATGTATCATATTGAATGTAACTTTTCCTTAAAGTAGTAACTGAGAGCCTTTTTCTTTAAGTTAATATTTTTCAGACATTATAAAAAGAGTAAAAATACTATATTCCGAAAAAAAATAATATTAAACAAATTATTCTTGTTGATGTTCATTTCTTTGTTGTTCATAACAAAAAAGTGAAAGAGAAGCTGAAAATTTAGAAAATCAATTTTAAAGTTTTCATATTTTAAAATTCATAATTTGACAGTCTTTCGCAAAATTTTAGATCAGCAATAATCCAAAATAGAAAACGCTTTTTTTCATATCGGAAGTATTCAGATTAGAAAACTTAATTTTTTATTACTCAAAATTAAACACTTCATTTGGGAAACCTTAAATTTAGGGTCCATTCAAAGCAAATTGGAACATTATGTAATTTGTTCAATTAAAAATTTTGCGCTGTTATTTTTGGAATTGATCAACTTTGATCGCTTATAATTTTTTAAATTATAAATATGGGCGCTTTTATCTCCGAAGTTGAAAAATTTGATTGCTTTTGATTTTTAAGCGTTCTTTAAACATTTTTCACTATTACACTTTAGATTTTTTTTAAATTTCGAATCTATTCCAAATTTCTTCAATTTGACAGGTTTTCATTTTTGAAGCATTAAAATTTAAAATTTTTATGTTTGATTTCTATTATCAAGGTTAGTAGTATAGCTTTACGTCTACGGAAACACTTACCGACTGATGGTATTTACCTGATGTCGGCAACTTAGCATAGAACAGAACCTTGCTCGGTCGGTAAGTTATTCTTTTTAAATGAAATTTTTGGACTTTTTCAAAATTAACACTGTTAATTTTACCAAATTTTAACTTTGAGTGGATTTAATTTTTTGTCCTCAATTTCCCTTTTCGTGTCTCAAACACTCTCAATTCTAAAAGATGGAAAACGAAAACAATTCAAATTTTGGATTTTCAACGTTTTCATATTTGAAACTTCCGATTTTTTTTCATTTTACAGATTTTTATTTTTGAAGCATTCAAATTTAAACATTTTTATCTATTGAATGCAGTTTTTTGAATGTTCAAATCGTTGAATTAAAAAATATTGATTATTAAGCCTTACATATTTAAACTTTATAAACAGATTTTGGTTGGATTTTGAATTTTTAAACTTCGAAAGGTTCAATTTTTGTCAGTATGAATTTGAAATTTTTGAATTTCAATATTTTTATATTAAAAATTTCAAAATTTTTGTTACAAGCTTTCTATTGTATTTTTAAGTGATCAAAATGAAACACTTTATTTGGGAAACTTTAAATCTTGTTCCATTCAAAACAAATCGAAACGCTCCTAATTTCTTTAATTCAAAATTTTGCGCCATTATTTTTTTAATCGATCAAATTTTAATCGCTTCTTATTTCGGAAATTATAAATTTGAACTCAAATTAATTTTCAAACATTCAAATTCGAACGTTTTGCTTTAGATAAAAATCAACTTCAATTTTTATTTACACGTTTCAAATAATTTAATACTAATAAATTTTGAAATTGACTTAAATCGAAATTTTTCAATTTTAACGCTTGAAATATTTTTTTATTTCGGGACTCTTTAAAATTGAACGATTTTGAATTTTGTGCCTTAAAAATTAAAGGCTTATTATTAGGGTTCGTCATACTTTTTCTCTGGAGGAGAAATTATGGCGGGGGGGGGGGGAAGGAAGTAGGGGAAAGTGAAGGTTGGGGAAGTGGATAAGCGTGGGGAAGTGAGGGGAAATAGGGGAAGCTAGGAAAAATTCTCTGTGAGGGAATAGGTGAAGTGAGCGAAAATAAGGGAGGGGGAGTAGGGGAAGCGATGGGAAGTGGGGAAAGGGGAAGTAGGGAAAGCGAAGGAAAATGAGGGGAGAGTAAGAGGGTAAAGTGAGCAAAAATTATGGAAGGAGGAGTGGAGAAAGCGATTGGAAGTAGGGAAAGAGGAATTAGGGAAAGCGAAGAAAAATTAGGGGAGTGAAGTGAGCGAAAATGAGGGAAGGTTGAGTAGGGGAAGCAATGGGATGTGGGGAAGGGGAAATAGGGAAAGCGATGGCTAAAGAGAGCGAAGAGGAGGGATGGTAGAAAGGGGAAGGGAAAACGGGAAATTGCGAAAGCAAAGCAAAATGAGGGGAGGGTTAGTAGGTAAAGTGAGCAAAAATGAAGGAAGGGGAAGTAGGGAAAGCGATGAGGAGTCGGGAAAGGGGAAGTAGGGAAAGCGAAGGAAAATGAGGGGAGGTTAAGTAGGTAAAGTGAGCAAAAATGAATGAAGGAGGAGTAGGGGAATCAATGGGAAGTGGGAAAGGGGAAATAGGGAAAGCGATGGCTAAAAATCGCGAAGAATAGGGTTGGTAGGGAAAGTGAGCGGAAATTATGGAAGGGAAAGTAGGGAAAGTGGGGAAAGGGGAATTAGGGAAAGCGAAGGAAAATGAGGGGCGGCTAAGTAGGTAAAGTGAGCAAAAATTAAGGAAGGGGAAGCGATGGGAAGCGGGGAAAGGGGAATTAGGGAAAGTGAAGGAAAATAAGGGGCGGTTAAGTAGGTAAAGTGAGCAAAAATGAAGGAAGGGGGAGTAGGGGAAGCGATGGGAAGTGGGGAAAGGGGAAGTAGGGAAAGCGAAGGAAAATGAGGGGAGGGTAAGTAGGTAAAGTGAGCAAAAATTATGGAAGGGGGACGGTAGAGGAAGCGATTGGAAGTAGGGAAAGAGGAAGTAGGGAAAGCGAGGAAAATGAGGGGAGAGTGAGTAGGTGAAGTGAGCGAAAATGAGGGAAGGTTGAGTAGGGGAAGCAATGGGAAGTGGGAAAGGGGAAATAGGGAAAGCGATGGCTAAGAAGAGCGAAGTGGAGGGTTAGTAGGGAAAGTGAGCGGAAATGAGGGATGGGAAAGTAGGGGAAGTGAGAGGAAATGAGCGCAGGGAAAATTAGAGTAACTGAGCCGAAATGAAGGGTGGTCAAGTAGAGGAAGTGAGGGGAAATTAGGGAGGGGTAGTGAGGGGAAGTAGAGGAAATGATTGGAATTGAGGGATATTATCAGTCTTGTCTTTTTTAAAAAAAAAAAACATTATTTTTTATGAAAAAAAGTTTAAAACTTACGAAAAATAATGTTAACAATAATTTTTGTAATTGAATTTGTTTTTACTGTAGCTTCTTAGGGATCGTCCATAAACTACATTACCAATTTTAAGCTATTTTTACACCCCCCTGTTTTTAACGAAAATAGGGTAATAATAGAAGAATAAATTCTTCCAAATGAAACTGACGTAAAAATCATATTGAATTCATTATGAAATACTTCAAATTCTTAAGATTTCAAATCAAAACTTATATTGAATTTGCAAAAAACAAGATTAGTTTTCTAACCAAAAAGACGACTTTTCAACAAATTACATGAATTTTCAACTTATAAGAAACACATTTCTAACAAGAAATACAAAAGTGATATTCTCAAATATGAAAATTAATTTTTGTTAAAAAAAAAACGAATTTTCGACAAAAAAGTTAAATTTTAAACCAAAGAGGTGAATCTTGAAAAATATGAATTTTTAACAAACTAGTTCAACCTTCAACCAAGTAGTTGAATTTTTAACCAAAAAGGATGAATTTTTAACCAAATATTTAAAATTGTCAACCAAAAAGATGAATTTTCCAAAAAGGACGAATTATCTACAAAACGGTAAAATTTAAACAAAACATAGTATTTTGTAATAAAAAAGTTAATTTTATACCATAAAGATAAATTTTTATAAAAATACTTTAATTCTTAATCAAATCGTTAAATTCAAACAAAAAATATAAATTTTTAACAAAAAGGTTAATTTAGAACCGAATAATTTAATCTTCCGCGAAATTTTTGAACCCTCAACCAAACCTCATTAAATTAGACCCAACCAAACAGTTTGCATTTTTAACCAAAAGGGATGAAGTTTCAAACGAGAAGATGAATTTTCGACCAAAAAAGTCGAATTTTCAATAAAATATGTGAATCTTCAACTAAAAAAAAATCAATTTTCAATAAAAAATATCGATTTTCAACCCAAAATAAAATAGTTTCATTGTTAATTAAAAATAAATTCTCAGCCAAAAAAAAAAAATTTCAACAATATACTTATCTTTTTAACAAAAGAGATGAATTTTCAACTAAAACGCTGATTTTTTAGAAAACTAATTTTCAACTCAAAAGATGATTTTTTAACTCGGAAGAATAATTTTTAAAAACTGGAATAGTTAAATTTCCAACCGAGGAGGTGAACCTTACAAAAATATATATATTTAACAAACTAGTTTAACTTTCGACCAAATAGTTTAATTTTTAACTAGAAAATATGAATTTTCAAACAATCAATTAAATTTTCAACCAAAAAGATGAATTTTCCTACAAGAATACTAATTTTTTACAAAAAACACGAACTTTAAATAAAATACGTTAACTTGCAACAAAATTGTTGAATTTCCAAACCAAAAGGACGATCTACAAAACGGTTGAATTTTCAGCCTGAAAATGTAATTTTTCAACAAAAAGTTAATTTTCTACCAAAAAGTTCAATTTTTATAAAAATACTTTAATTTTTAACCAAATAGTTCAATTAAAACCAAAAATATGAGTTTTCAACAAAAATGTTAATTTTCAACCGAATATTTTAATTTTTCATCAAATTGTTGAATCCTCAACCAAACCAGATTAACTTAGAACCAAATTGTTGCATTTTTCAGCAAAAAGGATTAATTTGTAATAAAATACGTGAATCTTTAACTGGAAAAGATCAATTTTAAATAAAAAATATAAATTTTCAACCACAAATGAAATAGTTACATTGATGAATAAAATTTAACAAAATTTTTGAAAAATAATTTTTCACCAAGAAGATGAATGTACAACCAAAAAAATAAATTTCCAACAAATTAGTTTTAATTTCAACCAAGCAGCTGAATTTTTAACCAAAAAGACTTAATTTCCAGCAAGAGGAATAATGTTCTACCAAAAACCAGGAATTTCCAAAAAAGTACATTAATTTTCAACAAAATTGTTGAATTTTAAAGCCGAAAGGACGAATATTTTCTACAAAACGTTTGAATTTTCAACCCAAAAATATGATTTTGTAACAAAAAAGTTAATTCTCTACCAAAAGGTTGAATTTTCATAAAAACATCTAATTTTTTTGTGGGTGATTCTGAACCAATCTATTTAGATTATTACATTTTCCAAATAGGGAATGAAACAATCGAAAATATGTTTTAATGCATTTCTAAAATTGCTAATATTTAATACATTCTTTTTTAAAACAATTAAATAAAAGGACTTCTTTCAAGAAATTGAGGTAAAAAATATTTGGACTCAATTAAAAGAACTCTTAAAAAGCAGTAGCATTTTTAATTAAAAAGGATGCATTTTCAACCAAGAGAAAAGATCAATTTTTAGTAAAAAAATTAATTTTCGACAAAAAATAAAATAGTTACATTATTAATTAGAAAATAAATTCTCAACCAAAAAAAAAAAGCAACGAATTTCCAACAAAACAGTTCATTTTCAACCAGCGAAATAATTTTTTAATGAAACTTATGAATCTTAAAAAAAAACTTTCAGCAAAAAATTTCAACCCAAAAGATGATATTTTAATCTGGAAGATTAATTTTCTAAAAATTGAATATCGAAATTTACAACCAAGGAATCGTAAAAAATATGAATTTTTAACAAAAAACATTCACTGTCAACAAAATTGTAGAATTTTCAAATCGAAAGGATACATTATCTACAAAAAGGTTGAATTTTTAACACGAAAATATAATTTTCCAACAAAAAAGTTATATTTCTACCAAAAAGTTAAATTGTAATAAAAATAGTTATTTTTTAACAAAAAAGTTAATTGAAATTTAAGAACTTTAAATTAGATTAAAATCAAATTCAAAATCCCATTTAACGTCCAATAATCAAGTTAATGTATAGAATTCCTTAAAAAACAAGAATTCAACGATCAAATTTGGACAAACACAACAAAACGCTCCTATTGCAATTCCTAAAAACAAAAAAATTTGTTTCTTTGCACAAAAATAAAAAAGAGGAAAGAAAAATGAGAAGGCAACCAACCACATCCCCTTCCTTCTCTTTTTT
>CAKNYM010051963.1:32802-47732 GCA_932195095.1 Andricus curvator
AAAAAAGAGAAGGAAGGGGATGTGGTTGGTTGCCTTCTCATTTTTCTTTCCTCTTTTTTATTTTTGTGCAAAGAAACAAATTTTTTTGTTTTTAGGAATTGCAATAGGAGCGTTTTGTTGTGTTTGTCCAAATTTGATCGTTGAATTCTTGTTTTTTAAGGAATTCTATACATTAAAAAAGTTAATTTTCAACCGATGAGCTTAATTTTCCACTAAAATGTTGAATCCTCAACCGAACCGGATTAATTTAGAACCAAACATTTGCAATTTGATTGAAAAAGGATGAATTTTCAATCATGAAGAATAATTTCCGACCAAAAATACGAATTTTTAACAAAATAGTTACGTTTTTAACATCTAAAATGATCAATCTTGAAAAAATGAATTTTCACCATAAAAGTTTAACCCAAAAGATAATTTTTTTAACCCAGATGATTAATTTTTAAAAAATAGAATAGTTCACTTTTCAACCAAGGAAGTGAATGTTAAAAAAATATAAATTTTCAACAAACTAGTTCAACTTTTAAGCAAGCAGTTGAATTTTAAACTAAAAAAGATGAATTTTGAACCAAATAGTTCAATTTTGTAACAAAAAAGTTAATTTTCCACCAAAAAGTTAAATTTTCAAAGAAGTAGTTTAATTTGTAAACTAGATTAATCTAGAACAGAACAGTTGCATTTTTAAACAAAAAGGATGAATTTTTAAACAAGAAGATTAATTTTACAACAAAAAGACGAATTTTCAACAAGATACATGAATTTTCAACAAGAAACTATCAATTTTAAATGAAAAATATCAATTTTTAACCAAAAATAAAATAGTTTCATTGTTTGTTAAAAAATTATTTCTCAACTAAAAAAAGGAATTTGCAACAAAAAAGATGAATTTTCAACTAAAACGATGAATCTTAAGGAAATTAATTTTTAACAAAAGAGGTAAACCCAAAAGATTATTTTTTAACAAAGAAGATTAATTTTCTAAAAATGGAATAGTTACATTCGCAACCAAAAAGATGAATCTTTAACAGAAAAAATGAATTTTTTACAAAGAAGTTCAACTTTTAACCAAGTAGCTGAATTCTTGACTAAAAATAGATGTCTTCTTAACAAAATAGTTGCATTTTTAAACAAAATAATAAAATTTTCAACAAAATAATAAAATTTTCAACGAAATAATAAAATTTTCAACGAAACACTAGAATTTTTAACCAAACGAGATGAATTCCGAACTAAAAATATAATAGTTGACTTTTCATCTAAAAGTAGTTGATTTTTCTTGTTGGTTTCTATTCAGTTATTTCGCATTTAAGCGAAAAAAGGGGAAAAAGAGTATATTTCTTGAAAACAGAGAAAAAAAAACAGAATTCTTAAAAATTTATTATCAGGAAACGTACTAAATGTTATCTAAGTTCGTAACGTTACTTCCACTGCCCACCCCCTCAAATTGGCAACGTAGTTTATGGACGGCCCTTTCACCAATTTTTCAATAATTGTTGAATTTGAATTATTAACAATGAGAATTACAATTTTTTGTTTCGAAATTCAACTACTTAGTTAAAAGTTGATCCACTTTGCTAAAAAATAACTTTTTTGGTTGAAGATCCATCATGTTAGTTAAAAATTAATCTCTTTGTTTAACAATTTGCCTATTTTCTTGAAAATTCGTCTTTTTTGGCAGAAGACTAATCTGTTTTGATTGAGGATTCAACTAGTTTTTTGAAAATTCGACTTTTTTTGGATGAATGTTGTTTTTGATTCAAAATAAAAATCTTTTTTCAAAATGTAATTATTTCGTTGAAAATTCTTCCTTTTTGGTAGAAAATTAATTTTCTCGGTTGAAAATTCATCTTTTTTGTTGAAAAATAATCTGTTTTGGTTGAGGATGCATCTCTTTTGTTGAAAATTCGATTTTTTGGAAGAATGCTGTTTTTGCTTCCCCATAGAGGTAACATTTTCTAAAATTTTTAAGTTCATTTAATTGAACCTTCCTCAATTTAAAAATGTCTAATACAATGTTCTAAGCAATTGTTCGGATGTGTGGATGTGTGGATGTCACACTAATATCTTGAAACCGACCGGAGGATTTCAAAAAATATTTGTTGCATTTTTTTTAGCACTTGATAATATTTTAAAAATCGGTTTTTTATAGTAAATATTTTTTCATTAACATAATTCAAAGTTGATGCAACAATATAAAAGATTCCTTGGTTCGAGACAAATCGATTGACATATAATATAAATACATTTTATCAAAGAGTAGGGAAGCTATGATAATGCATAATATTTGAAAATACGGTTTTTTACAGTAAAACTTTTTTCTTCAATATAATTCAAAGTTGATGCAAGAATATAAAAGATTCCTTGGTTCAAGACGAATCGATTGACCTAATATTAATACATTTCATTGAAGAGTGGGGAATTTATGGTAATTTATATATTTTTAAAATCGACTTTTCTACTAAAAATTTTCTCATTCCCATAATTTAAAGTTGATGCGAGAATAGAAAAGTTGTGTTGATTCAAATAGAATCGATTGACCTATAACATTGATACATTTTATTGAAGAGTAAGGAAACTTTGGTAATGCATAATATTTGAAAACACGTTTTTTTATAGTAAAAATTTGTTCACTCACATAATTTACAATTCATGCAAGAACAGAAAAGATTCCTTGATTCGAGGAAAATCGATTGATCTATAATATTAATACACTTTATTGAAGATTAAGGAAGTTATGCTCATTTATAATATTTGAATCATCTGTTTCTAACACAAAAACTTTTTTCATCGACATAATTGAAAGTTGTCGCATAAATAGAAAAGATTTTTTGATCATAAATTTTCAAATAGAATAATTCTGACAATGTTTAAAAAAAATCATAAAGCTGGCAAAGGAATAGGGTGCGACAGAACTTTTACCTTCCCTTTTCCAGCTCGAAAAATTATCATTTCGAATACACAATTTGATTTGTCTTTGTATTTAAAAAATTGTTTGTATTATTTCGTAATTTTGTATTTTTTGTAAATAAACATTATTTAAATGTTTCAATGGGAATAATTCTTCATTGCTTTTTATGTTGGAAACTGATTAATTAATTATTAGCTGATTATTGTTTTTACAATATTAAATTACATAAAGGTTGAATTATAATTTTTCTATATTAAGAATCATGAATTAATTATTTATTTCAAGGTTATGTAGTTGAATATTGGCTATAATTCGTATAATGAAAGTTTATTTATGTTTAACATATCTCTGTTGCAACTATATAATTGTTTTAAATTTTCGTGCTGTTTTGGAATAAGTATCTCAATTCCATTCTCAAAATTATATTTGAATATGTTTTAATTTATTCTGAAATTAGTTTCAAACGTTAATTATAATTATAGTTTTCATAAAAATATAAAGTAAAATTTATTTGGATCTTTCAATGAAATTAGTTGTTCATTAATTTTTACGTTCTAAACTGACTAATTTGTTCACAATATTGAACCACATAATTATTGAATTTTAATTTTTCTTTTGTGTGGTAACATGAATTGATTACTGACATTAATATTATGTCATTTAATATTGGCTATGACCTGTACAATTGAAGTTTATTTATGTTTCATACCTCTATTACAATGGAGTATTCTAGCATTACGTCATGGTTATGATAGGATAGGTGGAAATGTCAGGAAGGTTGGCATAGTTGGTACATATTTACAATAAAATAAGATATACCAAATTTCAGGCTAGAGTATCGGATCGATGTGATCAGAATCGGACACTTGCGTGAATTGTGGATGAACCCTTATTTATTTTTTTATTCGTTTATTATTATTTCGTGAATTTATGATTATTTGTGGATATCGGGACAGTGAGGGTACGGGGGTTAGCGTTTGCAGATGATAAGGTTTGTTATGGCAGAGTCAATCGAAGATTCGCGAAGAATGTTGAGCAAACTAAATACAAGCATGAAGAACATGGGCCTTGAAATTAAGGTAAATAAAACAAAAATTATGGTGTTTTAGCAATGTATTTTGGCACGCTCTTGTTTTTCTATAAAAATTTATTCAAACATTCCAGGGCCGTGAAAAGTACCCGCAAATGCCTTTTTACAAAAATTATGTTTTTTTAAAATATATTAAATTACATATAACGTGCACTTGAAATCTTAAAATGATATCTCGCCATTTACTATTATTAATAGTAATAGTAAATTCTGCGTTACATGGATTCACTGAATACATTCTCTGAGAATATAATTTCAGCAAGAATGTGATTGGTAAAAAATATAAACAAATAAATAGTTATTCGAAAATTGATTAAATGAGAAAAATTAATACAAAAGTTAGCGCGCGCTTGCGCGCGCACATAATAGTCTAGTAATTATAAATACAAACAAAGTGGAAACACTCGAGATCGAATTCACAGCTAGTTTCTAATTATCAAAATACGTAATAATATCTTTTGTTAGATTATAATGTTTTCAAATGAATAATTTGATTTCATTCGAGATTTCATTGTTAAAAAATCTGGAATTTTTTAAACTAAAAAAGTGCATGAATGGATTGAGTGAATTTATGTTAATATGATTTATTCCCGAAGAATGGAACTGTTGCAATTCGAGCTTCAAGTGCTGAAGTAGAGTCGATGAAAATATATCAACGAAAGATTGTAGCCTTCCATACAAATCATGTAAAGACGTAGGCGATCAAGGTGCCTTTAAAACGTCCCCGAGACACACGTCAAGGCATTTTGTCGAATCCGATTATCTTCGAAAATTTTCTCCTAAAATAGAGTTTTTATTTTGGATTGAATTGGGACTTTAAAATTCCAAAAAATAAAATTCCCGACAATTTATAATATTACCGAAATGGAAACCTCCCGAGTAATAAATTTCAGAATAATAAAATTCCCGAATTAAAAAATTCCCGAATAGGAAAATTCCCGAATTTACACAATTACATTTCACTTTCTTATAACATTAATTAAATGATTACATTTAAAATTATATCATATTTAATTTTTTTAATTTATACAGAAATGTAATTGTTTATATTCGGGAACTTTCGCGTTCGGATATTTTATGATTCGGCAATTTTCTGTCGGGAATTTTATTATTCGGCAATTTTTCAATTCGGTATTATTATTAACTGTTCGGGAATTTTGTTATTCGGGAATTTCATTATTCGGAAATTTTATTATTCAGGCATTTTCCATTTCGGGAATGTTATTATTCGGGAATTTTATAAGTCCTGAATTTTATTATTCAGGAATTATCCAATTCGGGAATTTCACTATTGGGGAAGTTTATCATTCGGAAATTTCATTATTCGGCAATTATCCAATTCGGTAATTTTATTATTGGGAAATTTTATTATTCGGGATTTTTGTTATTGGGGAATTTTATTTTTCGAGATTTTTCAGTCGTCCCATTGAATTTTCACAAAGATATTCTTATTGTGACCTCCTTTTTTTATCAATTTTAAATTTTACTTAAGGGGCCAGCGATAAATTACGTAACAGCTTTTATACATTCTCATTATTTAGGATTGAGACAGTATTAAAATTGTCCGGAATTTGACACCACAGTTTTTCAACGGATCTCCACGTTTTGAGACCCCCTGAAGCCGGAAATCAAATTTTGGCGATGGCATCTGTCTGTTCGACCGGCCATCCGTCCGTCCATCCGCAAACTCGACACCTCTTCAAAAAATGAACGAATCGAATCAAGCTTTGGCACACAATTTCAGGGTCCAAATAGAAAGAACAAATTCATTAGCCGGCTATTTTGGATTAAAATTCAAAAAGCTAGAGCATTTTCAAAATTTTTGAGACTATTATTTTTCAAAATTTGAAAATTCGATGCCCGGCTATTCATAGTACTCGGAAACTCGAACAATTTATCCATACAACTTTTTTTGTTAAAAACAAAATTATCAGAGTTATAGCATTTTCAATATCCAAAAAAACAAACGAAAATGAACATATTAAAACCAAAGAGCGCACGATATGAAAAAAGCCATGGAGAGAAAAACGTTGCTTTTTGAAAAGCCTACAAGATTATCATCACCATTTTTTGAATTTGTATGAAAAATTAAAAATTCAAATTTCTATCGCACAAAAAATAATGAAAAATAAAAATTTTTATTTTTCTATCAAACTATGCAAGATACGAAAAAAGATGAACATAAAAAAAGTATGCACCCAAAAAATATCTACAAATTTGTTGGTTATCACTTTTTGATAGGACACATAGTTTTTGTTTTATTCGTAAAAAACAACAATAAAAATGAAAAAAATTAAATTTTTGGACGAACGAAACAAGTTACAAAAAAAATAAGATTAAAAATAAGAAAATTAAATATTTGGAAAAACGACAAAAGCTATGAAAAAAAATGAATAGACAAAAGTTGATCATCCAAAACAGAGCTATAAATTTGTTATCAATAATTTTTTCAATAGGACGCGTAGTTTTTGTTTTAATCGTAAAAAATATCATTACAAATAAAAAAATTAATTTTTTTGAAAAAGAACACAAGGTACGAAAAAAGATTAATTGACAAAAGTTGTTCACCCAAAAAGGATTCACAAATTTGTTAATAATAATTTTTACATAGGACAAGTAGATATTCTCTAATTCGTAAAAAATAAGATTAACAATAAAAAAATCAAATTTTTCGAAAAACGACACGAGACGTTCAACCAAATACAATAACATATTATTTAACCAAATTTCTTACCTAAATTATATCCACAAATTTTTTTGAACCACTTTACGCTAGGATGCGTATTTTAAAAATCGTATAAAATAACATTGAAAATAAACAAATCAAATTTGTGGAAAAACGTCACAAGTTGCAAACCAAACGGCGTGAGATAAGGAAATAAATTTCAACAAGGAATTGCAGCATTCAAAAAGTCCTACAAAATTTATTTCAACCATTTTTTCATAGGACTTTTAATTTTGGTTTTATTTATCGAAAATACTATGAAAAAAGACAAAAATTGAAATTTTGAGCTAAACGACGAACAATATGGGGAACAAAAATATGTTTTTGAACGAATTTTAGAATTTGAAAATTCCTACACCATTTCTTTGAACCATTTTTTGACAGCAATAAAATAGCCTCAGAATGGACTGAAACGCGCTGAATGGAGACTGGGTGTTTGGAATACTAGAGGGATGAATAATCTTAAGGAAAGAGAATTACGAAAAACTATGTGCGTAAGGAAGCTAGATATTTTATGTGTATCTGAAGCAAAGAAGAAGGGATGCGACATTAGAGTGATAGAAGATTGGGAGTTAAAAAACGGACTCGAACCATGGTCAGGAGTAGATAGTGAATCACATGGTAGCCAAGGAGTCGCTTTGATTATGAATGAGAGAGCAAGTCAGCATGTCAGGAATAATAGATTTGTATCGCCTAGATTGTTGTGTGTTAGAACGAAAGTAGGAGTCAGAAGCTTATTTATCATAGCGTGCTACGCACCAGTGGATGGTGATCCGAGCGAAGTAAAAGACGCCTTCTGGGACACTTTATATGATACGAAAAGTACTTGCGATCGTGATGAAAGAATTACTCTAATAGGAGATGAATGGATGGGTTGGCGTCCAACCTCAGGGTAAAGAAAGGGTCTTAAGTAATTTTGGGCATCCAAGAACAAATGATAACGGGAAAAGATTAGTTAACTTAGGCCACAGATAGACACAGTATAATTCACTTCGTTGTTGCGGATAAAAGACTTGAGAGAGCTGGTAAAAGATACAAGGGTCATGAGGGGTTCTGAATGTAACACTGATCGTTACCTTCGAGTCTCCAAAATTGGTTAGAGATTAAGAAGAAAGAAAACGAAACAAACGCGAATCAGAATTGAGAATCTGCAGAAACCGGAAGTGCGAATAGATTTTTAAAATAGGATGAACAAACGTATAGATAAGGCAACTTGGAAGGCGCTAATAAAGAATAAAGAGATAGAGGGCGCATCGACTATGATTCAGGATGTCATTGTTAGGAGTGCTACTGAAGTGTGCGGTACTGCGGTTGTAGAAAGAATGTCTGGTGATGCATGGTGGAATGATGAAATCCAAGCAGACGCCAAAGAAAAGAAAGAAGCGAATAAAAGAATGTTGAACATCACGATGAGGAGATAAATTGACTTGAAAATGATTAAAGACACAAAAGAGGAAAATAAAACTACTAGTCAAGGAAAGTAAAGATAAAATAAAAACCGAAGGAGCGAAGAAATTGCAAAACGATTTTGAAGGAAGCAAGGAACCTTTTTATGAGTGGGCATTGATCAATATGAAGGGAGGTAAATGTACAGAGTTAGACAGCATGAGAAATAGCGAGGGTCAAGTGCTAAACGGCACAGACAGTCGAAGACTTGCAAAGAATGTTGGACAAACTGAATACAAGCATGAAGAACATGGGTCTCAAAATTAACGTAAATAAAACAAAAATTATGGTGTTTGAAGGAAAGGGTGAGAAAATAATATGCAACATTGACCCAAACGATGAGAGAATAGAACAAGCTGATAAGTACGTATATCTTGGTAGCCCAATTTTCAAAAGATTAAATACATTTCCAGGGAGTAAAAAAGATTTGAAAAGTTTTTGATATATTTTAGGGTATGTTAAAGGATTCCAAGGAATTTAAAGGAATATCATCAGATTTTATGTAACTTCACGGGATTTCAAGGGATTCTGAAATATTTTAAGGAAATTTTAAAGAATTTATTCTCAAAAATCAAGGAATTTATGGTCATTTAAAGGACTTGTAGACATCTGAAGTATTTCAAGGTATTTCTAAAGATTTTAAAAAGCTTAAAGGATTCAAATTTTTCAAAAAGATTTTAGGATATTATAAAATATTCCAAGGAATTTCAATAATTTTCAAAGGATTTAAAAGATTTTACGGTATTTTATAAGGGTTCAATAAATTTCAAAGTATTTTATATATTTTAGGGTGTATTAAAAGATTCCAAAGAATTTTCAGGAGCTTCAATAAATTTGAAGGGAGTTAAACAGATTTCAAAGGTTTTGGGATGTTTTAGAGTATTTCAAAGGATTTTAAGGAATTTTCAAGAGATTAAAAAATTTTCAAGGAATTTCGAGAAATATCATCAGATTTCATATAACTTTACGGGATATTATATTATTTCAATTGAATTTCAAAACAAAATTATTCACAAAAATTGGGGGATATCAAATAATTAAGATTCCGGGAAATTGCAATAAATTTCAAAGGATTTTAAAGATTTGATGGTATTTTATAAAATTCCAAGGAATTTTCAAGATCTTCAAAAAATGTCAAGGGATTTCAAAAAATTTCAAACTTTTGGACATATTTTAGGGTATTTTAAAATATTTCAAGGAATTTTCGGAAGATTAAAAAAATGTCAATGAATTTCATCAGATTTTATGTAACTTCATGGGATTTCAAGGGATTTTATAATATTTTACTGAAATTTCGAAGAATGTATTCACAAAAATTGGGGGATTTCAAATAATTTCAAGGATTTCGAGAGATTTTTAATATTTCAAGGTATTTGCAAAAATTTCAAAAAGTTTGAAGCATTCGAAAAAATTGTAGGATATTTTAGAAGATTCCAAGGAATTTCAGTAAATTTCAAAAGATTTTAACGATTTAAAGGTATTTGAAAAAATTCCAAGGGATTTTCAAGAGCCTCAAATAATTTGAAGGGATTTAAAAACAATAAAGAGGTTTAGAAATATTTTAGGGTCTTTCAAATGATTCCAAGGAGATTTAAAGAGATTTACAAAATAAGTAATTTCAAGGAATATCATTAGATTTCATGTCGCTTTATGGGATTATAAGGGATTTTATAACATTTTCATCAAATATCAAATAATTTATTCGCAAGAATGGAGGGATTTGAAATCATTTCAAGGATTTGGTATTTTCAAAGATTTTAAAAAGTTAAAAGGAGTTTGAAGAATTTTAGGATGTTTTAAAATATTTCAAGGATTTGAAATGAATTTCAAAAGATTTAAGGGTATTTTAGAAGGGTCAAAGGAATTTCAAAGAGCTTGAAAAAATGTCAAGGGATTTCAAAAGATTTCAAAGGTTTGGTAATATTTCAGGGCATCTTAAAAGGTTCCAAAGAATTTTCAAGAGATTTACAGAATTTTAGGAAATGTCAAGGAATATTATCAGATTTCATTAAATTTAACAGGATTTCAAGGGATTTTATAATCTTTAAATGAAATTTCAAACAGTTTATTCACAAAAATTAAAGGCTTTCAAATAATTTCTTGAAATCCTTTAAAATACCTTAAAATATGTCTAAACGTTTCAATTTTTTTGAATCTTATGAAAATTCCTTTGAATCTTTCAAAATACCCTGAAAACTTTAAAAGCTTTTGAATTTTTGTTAAAATTCTTTGGAATCTTTGGAAATACCCTAAAATTTTTAAAATCCTTTGAAATTTGTTGAAAATTCTTGGAATCTTTTAAAATATTCTAAAATGTTTAAAAAAATTAAAATCCTTTTAAATTGTTAAAATCTTTGGAAATACCTTGAAATATTGAAAATCTTTTTAAATTATAATAAGCTTGAAGAATTTGAAAGAATTTTAGGATATTTTAGAAGATTCCAAGAAATTTCAAAAGATTTTAATGGTTTGATCATATTTTAGGGTTTTTAAATGATTCCAAGGAGATTTTAAGAGATTTACAAAATTTTAAGAAATTTCAAGAAATATCATCAGATTTCAGGTAACTTCACGGGATTTTAAATGATTTAATAATATTTGAATGAAATTTTAAATAATTCATTCACAAGAATTGCGAAATTTTAAATCATTTCAAGGATTTGAAGAGATTTAAAATATTCCAAGGTATTTCTAAAGATTCTAAAGTTTGAAGGATTTTAAAGAATTTGACAGATTTCATGATATTTTAAGAGATTTCGGAGAATTTCAATCTATTTCAAAGGATTTTAGATATTTTAGGATATTTTAATAGACTCCAAGAAATGTTAACAAATTTCAAAGGATTTTAAAGAATTTAGGGTAATTTAAAAGATTCCAAGGAATTTCAACAAAATTCCAAAGGATTTTAAAGATTTTAGGGTATATTAAAAGATTCCATGAAATTTTCATAGGATTTCAGCAAATTTTTAAGAGATTTACAACATTTAAAAACATTTCAAGGAATATCATCAGATTTCATGTAACTTCACGGGATTTTATAATCTTTCAATTAAATTTCAAAGAGTTTATTCACAAAAATTGAAGGATTTCGAATCATTTCAAGGATTTGGAGAGCTTTTTAATATTTCAATATAGTTCTAACGATTTTAAAAATTTTGAAATATTTCAAAGAATTTAAGAAAGAGTTTAGGATATTAAAAAATATTCTAATGATTTAAAAAAAAAATTGAAAGTATTTTAAAGATAGTAGGATATTTCAGGAGATTCCAAGAAATTTTCAAGAGCTTCAATAAATTTCTAGGTGGGCCTGGTCGGGGCCAGAGCTGGCCCCAATCGGGTATCCCAGTTAGGGCCAGACACGAAATGAAACACCTAATACGATCAGGGCTTGACCGGGGTATCCATAAGGAAGGCCCGATCTGGCCCTGAACAGGCCCCTTCTAATTTTTACTTATGAGAATATTATTAAAATATAATTTATTTAGTATAGAAGTAAACAATTAATTAAGAATATTAAACATTATATAAATATTTTGGAAAATATTCTGAAACTTGTCGTTAGATTCATGTATTTTGTTGAAAATTCATCTTTTTTGATAGAACGTTAATCTTCTTGGTCGAAAATTGATCCTTTTTGGTTGAAGATGTAAGAATTTTGTTGAAAATTGGTATTTTTGCTCAATGTTAATTTTTTATCAGAGTTTCTATCTGAAAACTTAATTATTCCATTTTCAGTTGATGAGATAAAAACTCGAAAATTTAACTTATTGGTTGAAAATTCAACGATTTTGTAGAAAATTCATATTTTTTGTTAAAAAGTCGTCTTTCTGGGTAGAAAATTATTCTTGTTTGTTGAAAGTTCAACTTTTTGGTTGATAATTCAACTATCTTGTTAAAAATGCATATATTTTGTTGAAAAGTCATATCCTTATGGGTATAAAATTATTCTTGTTTGTTGAAAGTTCAACGTTTTGGTTGATAATACAACTAGCTTGTTAACAATTTATCTTTTTTATTGAAAATGATCTTTACTGTTGAAAATTTTTCATTTTTTTTTAGTCACTGTTTTCTATAATATTAGACTTTTCAGCTCAAAAACTTTACTCTTTTGTTGAAAAATCAGCTTTCATTGTAGAAAATTTAGCTTTTTTGGATGTAAATAAAGTTTTTTGATCAAGAATCAACTGCTTTCTAAAAAATTTGTTTTTCTTCTTGAAAACTCTAATATTTGATTGAACTTTAATGTTTTTTGTTTGAAAATTCGACAATTTGATTGCAAATTTTTTTGGCACGTGGAGCAAAGTATACAAAAGTGAGGTTATACAGTCGAAACTCCATAATTCGAACACCCATAATTCGAATTCCTCCATAATTCGAACATTTTCTCCGGTCCCTTGACGTTCCTATACAGAAAACCAGATGCAGATAATTCGAACACCTCCATAATTCGAACTTTTCAGCCGGTCCCTTGCTGTTCGAATTATGGAGGTTCGACTGTAATGCCAAAAAGTTGTCGGCGCTTTCTCGAAGTTCACTGTCGGAAATCTTAGGAGCTGGATAATTCTAGTTTAATATGAACATCTCAACCCGGTCTAAAAACTTTGCGTAAATGATTAACGAGGTGAATTGAGAATTATTTAAAGTGATTTATCCACATGACTTTACCGGTTTATCTGTTTACTGTTCGTCACTTTTACAAAGTTTTCTTCCTTTTGTCCGTTCGTTGCCCAATAATCGAACGGAAGACTAATCGAATACATTCGAGAGTAGCGCGGGAAATTCAAATCTAAGTAAGTATAAACTCTGAACAGATTAAAAAAATACGTACAATAATTAATACTGACTTGATAATTGTATATTTATTAACTAATTTAATGCGTCCGTAAACATACATTTGTAGACATTTTGTTTAAATAAATTTAAGCTTTTTTTAGTTTTTTCTCGTTTCTTATATTCTTTGCATATGAGAAGTTAAATTTAACTAATTAACTTTAGATTAGTCACATAACTGGAAATTAGTTGAATATTCACTAATTAAGACAGGGAGTAATTTTAAATTTAATTGATTCTAATTTTTAAACCAACTCTGATTTATAGAGGGTAGCCCGATGTGGCCGCGACCTGGACCACAACAGTAGCCATAATCAGGACCGCATTGAGCTAACCCGATCGGGGCCACGTCGGGTATCAGGATCAAATTGGGCAATTTCTCCACGGGTATTAGGGTATTTCAGAAGATTCCAAGAAATTGTCAAGAGCTTCAATAAATTTCAATGTATTTCAAAGATTTGTAGATATCTTAGGGTATTTTAAAGGATTCTAAGGATATATTAAATATCACATTTTTTGTTGAGAGTTCAGTTTTTTATTGAAAATTTTACTAGCTGGTTGAAAATTAAATTACTTTGTTAAAAATTCCTTTATTTTGTTAAGTGTTCATTATTTAGTTTTGAACATTCTTTTGTTTTTGTTGAGAATTATTTTTTTTAACTAAGAACTTTAGTATTCTTTTTTTGTTTAAATTGATCTTTTTCATATTTTGATTCGTTGATTTTTTTATTTACTTGTTTCTTTGGTTGCAAATTAATCTTCTTGGTTAAAAGTTGAACTACTTTGTTAATAATTCACTTGTTTGTTTAAAGATTCATCAATTTAGAGAAAAATTAATCTCTCTTGTTAAAAATTGAACTATTGGGTAGAAAATAAATCTCCGTTGAAAATTCGTGTTTTTTGGTTTAATTCAACTCTTTTTGAATTACAATTAAAATCTAGTTTGGTTGAATTTTAAACTGTTTTTCATTTCCATTCAAAATCTATTTGGTTGAAATATCAACTATTACATTTTTTATTAGGAATTCATTTTTTTCAAATTTTAGTACTTGATTGAACTGTTTTGTTAAAAATTCCTTTTTTGTTGAAGATTCGCCATAAGTTGAAAATTCATCTCTTTGGTTGAAAATATAACTATTTAAAAAAAAAAAATTTTCTTTTGCCGAAAATCAATTTTGACTGAAGATTTAAGTATTCCATCTTTTGTTAAAAATTGATCTTTTTTAGTTGCAAATTAAGTTACTTGGATGAAAATTCGCCTTTTTTGTGGAAAATTTAATCACTTGCTTGAAATTTGGACCAATTTCTTAAACATTCATTTGTTTCGTTAAAGATTGATTTACGGTCTAGTTTAGGGTCTTATTTAGAGTCGGTTTAAAAAATATTTTTTCATTTTGAATGACAAAAATCGCTTCCTGGATCTATTTTAATTATCAGACAAGGAAACTACTACATTTATGAATTACTGGTGTAGTTACGTAAATAAATATTCAAAAATGGGTTTGAAATTTGAATTGGACTTGGGACTTAATGGTAGGCTCGCATCTGCCGATTTCGAATTCAAAGCATATTCAAATGCGATTCCGCCTTGGACACCCCCGCCAATGGCACGCGCTAGGTCCCGAACATCGTTTCCGCTTGAAATTTGCTTTTCAAAATTTTAACCATTCTGGGGAATTCGAGGGAATTCGGGGAGAGGGGGAGTATTAAATGCCAGATTCAATTACATAATGCATTTGTTGATAGTCATCTTGCAGAGACGTTAGCAAAAATCAAAGAGAGGCGAAGTCTCTTTCAGACTCGAGGTCAGGGTCATAGACCGTCTCGCAAAATTTATGCTAATCGAGGCGACCAGCAGAAGATCATCCTCGATTTGATGAATCCTCAATTTCGGCAATTTTAATTGAAAAGAGTCTGGATTTTTTTATCAA
>CAKNYM010051963.1:47742-64912 GCA_932195095.1 Andricus curvator
AAAATAGTTCAATTTTCAACAAGAGATTAATTTTCAACTAAAATGGTGAATCTTCAACCCAAAAAATTTATTTTTAACTAGATCGTTCAATTTTTAACTGAAAACTATCAATTTCCAACCAAAGAGATGAATTTTTGACTTAAATGATGAATCTTGAACCAAAAAAAAGTTTTTAATAAATAAGTTCAACTTTTAATCAAGTAATGGAATTTTCCACCAAAAACCATGAATTTTCAACCAAAAAGATAATTTTTGAACAAAAAGTAGAATTTTCAACCAAAAAAAGATTAATTTTCAACAAACAAAAAAGAAAGAATTTTTAACAAAATACTTCAATTTTCAACTAAAAAAGATCAATTTTCAACCAAAGAGAAATTTTCAACTCAAATGATGAATCTTCAACCACAAGAAAAATGTCAAGAAAGTAGTCAAAAAAAAATTGAACAAAATAGGCCATTTTTTAGCAAAAAAGATTAATTTAAACTAAAGTGATGAATCTTCAAACAAGTCGTTGCATTTTTGACCAAAAACGATGAATTTCAAACCGAGAAGATTATATTTCAAAAAAAAAAAAAATTAATTAAATAATTTTCAACTAAATTAATAAATCTTCAAAAAGAAAAAACTAATTTTTAACTAAAAAAAAGATCAATTTTCAACCAAAGAGATGAATTTTCAACTGAAATGAATCTTGAAACTCAAAAAAGTTGTTAACAAAGTTGTTTAAGATTTAACAAAGTAATTGAATTTTAAAACAACAAAAAATATGTTTTTAACAAAATAGTACAATTTCAGCCAAGAATATTAATTTTCAACTAAAGAAATTAATCTCCAACAACAAAAAACGAATTTCTAACTAAAAAAAGATCAATTTTCAACCAAAGAGAAATTTTCAACTCAAATGATGAGTCTTGAAGCACAATAAAAATGTCAAAAAAGTAGTAAAAAAAATTGAACAAAATAGGCCATTTTTTAGCAAAAAAGATTAATTTAAACTAAAGTGATGAATCTTCAAACAAGTTGTTGCATTTTTAACCAAAAACGATGAATTTTAAACCGCGAAGATTAATTTTCAGAAAAAAATTAATTAATTAATTTTCAACTAAATTAATCAATCTTCAACAAAATAGAAACGAATTTTTAACTAAAAAAAGATCAATTTTCAACCAAAGAGAAATCTTCAACTTAAATGATGAATCTTGAACCACAAGAAAAATGTCAATAAAGTAGTAAAAAAAATTGAACAAAATAGGCTATTTTTAGCAAAAAAGATTAATTTAAACTAAAGTGATGAATCTTAAAACAAGTCGTTGCATTTTTAACCAAAAACGATGAATTTTAAACCGAGAAGATTAATTTGAATAAAAAATTAATTACTAATTTTCAACTAAATTGATAAATCTTCAACAACAAAAAAAGGAATTTTTAACTAAAAAAAGAACAATTTTCAACCAAAGAGATGAATTTTCAACTGAAATGATGAATCTTGAAACTGAAAAAAGTTGTTAACAAAGTTGTTTAAATTTTAACAAAGTAATTGAGTTTTAAAACAAATAAAAAATAAGTTTTTAACATAATAGTACAATTTCAGCAAAAAATATTAATTTTCAACTAAAATGATGAATCTTCAACCAGAAAAAACGAATTTTATAACAGTATTAAAATTTGGCAACCAGAGAGATGAATTTTCATGTGAAATGATGAATCTTCAACCAAAAAAATTAATTTGTAAGGAATTAGTTGAATTTTCTACACAAAAAAAAAAAAAGAATTTTATACCAAAAAATACGAATTTTCAATAAATTGCATGAATTTTCAACCAAATAGTCGAGTTTCCATCTAAAAAGGTGGAATTTGCAACCAAATAGTGGAATTTTCAACCAGAAAGATAAATTTTTAACCAAACATGAAATATTTAAATTTTCGGTTAAAAAAGTTAATTTACAAACAGGAAAAATGAATTTTTAACAAAATAGCTAAATTTTCAACCGAAGAGATGAAATTTGAACATAAAAAAATAAACTTTTAACCAAACAAACGAATTTTCAACAAAATAAATAAATTTTCAACTGAATAGTTAAGTTTTCAAACCAAACAGTTGAATTTCCGAACAAAAAGATGAATTTTCAACTAAAATGCTGAATCTTTAACAAAAAAAAAACGAATTTTTAACAAAATAATTAAATTTTCAACTAAAAAAGATCAATTTTCAATAAAAATTGGATTATTTTAATTTTCAATTAACAAAATTAATTTTGATCCCGAAAAACGAATTTTTAACAAAATATTTCAATTTTCAACAAATGGGTTCATTTTCGACACAAAATGATGAATTTTCAACATAGAAAATTAATTTTTAACAACAAAAAAACAAGTTATGATTTCTCAACAAAGAAGATTGATTTTCTAGCAAAAAAGACGAATTTTCGACCAAATAGTTGAATTTACAACTAAATAAGATCAATTTTTAACCGGAAATGGAGTATTTCAATTTTTTAATTAACAAAATTAATTTTAATCCAGAAAAACCAATGTTTAACGAAATAGTTCAATTTTCATCAAACGGGTAATTTTCAACAAAAAACGATGAATTTTCAACTAAAAAAGATAAATTTTCAACCAAAAATTGAATACAAAAGAAATAGGTATTTTTAACAAAGTAGTTCAACTTTCAACCAAGTAGTAAATTTTTCAATATAAACAAATGAATTTTCAACAAAAATCTTATAGCTAATACTGCAGCCTAAAAATGTTTTAATTTTAAATCAAAAACAGTTAAATTTAAACAAAAAAGATTAATTTTCAACAAAGATTTAGTTTCTGCTAATAAAGACGAATTTTCAACAAAGTACATAACATTTTAAACAAATATTTGAATTTCCAACTATAAAAGATCAATTCAAAGCAAGAAATGATATAGTTGAATTTTCAGTTAGAAAAATTAATTTTCAAACAAAAAACAACAAATTTTCAACTGAAGAGTTAAAGTTTCAACGATGGAGATGGTTTTTCAATCGAAATGATGAATCTTCAACCGAAGAAATGAATTTTTAAGAAATTAGTTCAATTTTAAAGTAAGTCGTGCGACTTTCAACCAAGTCATTGTATTTTTAAACAAAAAAAACAAAAAAAAATTGTCAGGGAAAAGATGAATTTTGAACTAAAATGATGAATCTTCAGCCAGAAAAATTAATTTTTAACATAGTTCAATTTTCAACCAAGTAGTTGTATTTTAAACCACGAAGATTAATTAAAAAAAAAACGAATTTTTTACAATAGTGGTCAATTTTCAGCAAAAAAGATTAATTTTTAACTGAAATGATGAATCTTCAACCAGAAAAATTAATTTTTAACAAAGTTCAATTTTCAACCAAGTAGTTCTACTTTCAACCAAGTAGTTCCACTTTCAACCAAGTAGTTGTATTTTCAACCACGAAGATTAATTTTGAACCACGAAGATTAATTTTGAACCAAATAAAAAAAACAACGAATTTTTTACAAAAGAGGTCAATTTTCAGCAAAAAATATTAATTTTAACTAAATGGATGAATTTTCAACAAAAAAAAAATGAATTTTTAACAAAGTTCTTCAATTTTCAACCAAGTAATTTAACTTTCAAAGAAGTCGTTACATTTTTAACCAAAAACGATAAATTTTCCAACAAAAATTCTGAACAAAATAGTATAATTCTCAACTAAAAAAGATCAATTTTCAACCAGAGATATGAATTTTCAACTGGAATGATGAATCTTGAAAAAAATTGTTAACAAGGTAGCTTAACTTTCAATCAAGTAGTTGAATTTTCAGAAAAAAAAATAATAATAAAGACCAATTTTTAATCGAATTGTTAAATTTGCAACTAAAAAGGATCAATCTTCAACAAAACATTGAATACTCTTGTGTTAATCTAAAAAAATAGTTAATATGTAATAAGTCGTAAATAATTATTACTTTTACATATATAGTGATTAAAATTTTATGGAATAAAATATCTGAGTCTTGGTAATCCTCAAAAAAGAATTTTTGATCATTAATTAGTTTATTAAAAAAAACATAATTTTTTATATTTGTTCACCAATATAAGTGAGCATTATCAGAAACAGTTTGAACTGATTTTTTAACATTTTTAAGTAATTGTTAGTTTAATAAAAATGAAGTGTAACCCTTTTTGAAAAATTAGTCAAGGTAGGCGCTGGGCGCCTATAAAAAAGTATTTCGTAGTCTATTAACCACGTTAATTAAGTCTTAATAGAATCTTAAAAAAAAATTCAAACAATTTTTTTTAAAATTTGTTTAAAGAATTGTTAAGAAAAAATGGTTGAAAAAAAATAGTAAAAAAAATATTTTTCAGACAAAAAAACCTTTTCTAGAATTTGCTATTGATCGATGCTAGGGTTTGCTATTTATCCTCGTTAGTGGGATTTGATGTCCTTTGCTAATTAACGTTGCTACTATTGCCCATTGCTAAAGTATGCTACTGACCGTTGCTACTAACCGTTGCTTTAGTCCGCATTTAAAAGTTGCTATTGACTAGAGCTGGATATTGGTTGTTACTGGGGTTCGCTATTCACTGTTTTTGGCGATTGGGACTTTCCGCAGTTAAGGGTTACTATTGATCGTCTCTAGGATTTATCTTTTTCCGTATTTTAAAGTTGCTATTGACCGTTGCCATGGTTGCTATTGATTGTTGTTATGGGTGGTGATTTTACGATAGTAGGGGCTTTATTTACCCATTGATTGGGGTTTGCTATTTACCGTTGTTGGAGGTTATAAATTTCTGATGTTAAAATCACTGGGCACTTGCTATTCATCGTTGTCGGGGTGGTAATTTTTCGATAATGGGCACTATTATTCGTCAGCTGATAATGACTGCTTTTATCTCTCTAGAGGTTATTTTTGTCTACAGTTAAGAGTTGTTATTAATCATTGCAAAGAGTTGTAATTGATTGTTGCTCAGATTGCTACTCATCGCTCCTAGGGTTTGTAATCATCCGCACGCAGGAGTTGCTATTGAAAGTTGTTAAATGTTGCTATTGTCTGTTATAGGATGTTGCAATTGACCACAATTATAGGTTACTTGTTATTTTCTGATCATAGGGGGTACTAGCAGTGTTATTGTATATTGCTATTGATAGTTATATTGATTTTGATTGATTTGAATTATTGATATTTTTATCCGTTGTTAGAGGTTGTTATTATACTTTGCTAGTGATAGTGGCCCAAGATTGCAATTTATCGTTGAAATTTTAAACCGTTATTTGAAATTGTTTTTGTTCATTGATGTTGACACTTGCTAGAACTTGTCATAAATCATTTTATTACATACTTTTCGTTGCATTAGCAACAGAAAATGATTGTATTACTAATGCCCCTCTCTAACTTTTGTAATTGATCGTTGCTATTATTTTCTATTGCTAAGGGTTGCTATTGAGCATTGGCTTTTTTCCGTTGCTACTAATTGTAATAATTTTCCGTTGCGAAGAGTTGCTATGTATGTTTGTTCCTATTGATAGTTGCTGGGAATTTTTTTATTGATTGTTCTTGGGGATTGCCATTTGAGGTTAATGGGGTCTATATTTGCCATTTATTGATGCTTGCTATTTACTATTTACTACTATTTACTATTCTTAAGGTTTGCTATTGATCGTTTCTGATGGTTGTAATTTATTGTTGCTAGGAATTTCAACTCACCGCTCTTAATTTTTGTTATTATTCACACCCAGGGGTTGTTGTTGAATGTTGTTAAAGGTTACTATTATCTATTTTCGAAGGATGCTGTTTACTACAATTACGGTTCTGTTGCTATTGACCTCATAGAAAGTACTTGCAGTGTTATTCTATATTTGCTATTGATTGTTCCTGGTAATCCACCATCCTTGTGGATGTAATTGACCGTATCTTTGGATTCTTAATAATCATTAATATTTTTATCCGTTGTTAGGGATTGTTATTATACTTTGCTATTTACAGTTTCTCAGGGTTATAATTTATCGTTGAAATTACTATCTCTTGATAGTGGTTTTTATTGTATATTGCTATTGACACTTGCTAGGGCCTGTCGTGAATCGTTCTTATTATTTTATGTTGCTATTGATCATGGTTTTTTTTAGTTGCTAGTAATTGCAATTGTTCGTTGCGAAGGGTTGTTATGGATGTTTTTTGCTATTGAGCGTTGCTGGGGAGTCGTTGTTGACTGCGTTTGGGGGTTGTGATTTTACGTTAATAGGGGCTTCATTTGCCTATTGCTTGAGGCTTGCTGTTTATTGTTGTTGTATGTTGTGATTTTCTGATGCTAGGGGTTATTATTTGTCAATCGCTTTTATCTCTCTAGGGGTTATTTTCGTCTATAGTTAAGAGTTGCTAATAGATGTTGTTAATAGTTAACCCTCGTTTATGAGGGTTATAATTAATTGTTGTTTTTTTAATTATTTTCTGATCACATGAGGTACTAGAAGTGTTGTTGTATTTTGCTATTGATAGTGGCTGGTGGATTTATTTGAACGTTGCTAGGATTTCTTACCAATTATTGCTATTAAAATCCATTGCTAGAGGTTCTTATGACACTTTGCTATTGATAGTTGCTAGGACTTGTCATGAATCATCGTTAACACTTTCCGTTGCATTAGCAACAGTAAATGATTGTATTGCTAATGACCCTATTTAACTGTTGTAATTGATCGTTGCTATTATTTCCTATTGCTGAGTGTTGCTATTGATAATTGTTTTTCCGCTGCTAACAATTGTCATTCTTCGTTGCGAAGGGTTTCTATGAATGTGTTTTGTTATTGACCCCTGCTGGGTAGTTAATATTGATTGTTTTTTGAGGTTGTGATTTGACGTTAATAGGTGGGCTTCATTTGGCCATTACTTGGGGCTTGCTATTTACTGTTGTTCGAGGTCTTGATTTTCCGATGTAAGGGGTGTTATTATTTGTTAATCCCTATTATCTCTCGAGGGGTTGTTTTTGTCTATAGTTAAGAGTTGCTATTTATCGTTTCTGAAGGTTGTAATTGATTGTTGCTAGGACTTACTACTCACCTCTCCTGAAGTTTGTTATTATCCGCGCTTAGGGATTGTTATTGAAAGTTTTCAGTGTTGCTACTGTCTGTAGTCCAAGGTCGCTATTGACCAAAATCATGGGTTTCTTGCTATTTTCTTATCATAGGGGTTTCTAGCAGTGTTATTGTAGATTGCTATTGATAGTTACTGGTGGATGCAATTGATCGTTCCTAGGCTATCTTACTAATAGTTGCCATTATTATCTGTTGTTACAGGTTATTATTAGACACTGCTATTGATAGTTTCCGGGAGCTATAATATATCCTTGAAATTTGTATCCGTTGATAATGGTTCTTTCGGTATATTGCTATTTACACTAGCTATGGTTTTTCATGAATCTTTGTTATTATTTTAAGATGCATTTGCAACAGAAAATGATTATGATGCTAATGACCCTAGATAACTGATTTAAATGATCGTTGCTGTTATTTTATATTGCTAAGGGTTACTATTCATCATTCTTTTTTTTTTCTTCCAATTGTTATTGTTTGTTGCAAAGAGTTGCTATGTATGTCTTTTGCTATTGATTGTTCCTGGGGAGAAGGGGTTGTAAATTTGTTTTGAAAATATAGAAATAATGAAGGCATAGTATCTACAGTAAAAAATAAATTCTAATATTATAAATTGTAAACCCACGAAGCATTGCGGGAAATTGATACAAATTTGCACAGTACTAAGAACTGGAAAGGAAAGGATGTCGGATCGGTAACCTCTGACGCAGAATTTCATGTTGTTTACGGAGGTTTGAAATGAAATTACGAAATCGAAATTCCTCATTCCAGAAAGGCAGACGATATTACCAGAAAAAAGGAAGAAAAGAAAGCTACTTTGCTTGATCGAAAACACATCGTCTGTCAATGTTAATCATTTGCGGCGTGATCGACCAGGAAATCCCACTGACCCAATTTCGCCCCACAACATCAAATTGTTTTCGATCTTTGGTGTTTACCATAGAAAACCGTCATTGAAGACTTTTATTTACAAAATTTGTTTTGATTGGAAATTTCCCTTTACTGCCAATATTACCGCCGGGTAATTAAATTAAACACTCTTTCCCCTAATCCCCTCTTTACCCTTTTCGACACAATTTCTTTGTTTCCCTGTTTTCAAGAAATCTTTCCTTTTTCTCGAATTTCTGCTTAAATGCGAACTAAACTGATAGAACCTAATAAGAAAATCCAACTGTTTTTCGTTGAAAGTTGAATATTTTAAATTGAAAAGTCTATTATATTTTTGGTTGAAAATTCAACTACCTGTTTTGAGGAAAATAATTTCAAAACATCATTTTAGTTAGACTGGTTAAATTAATTAATATCCATTAGTGGTAGAAGAACTAAAATTAGAGTTAAAATTAGAAATTAAAATTAAAAATATTAAATAATGCATATTTTAATTATTAAATTAACATTAAAATTAGAATTGACTGGTAGAAGCCACTAATGGATATTCATTCAACCACTTGGTTGAAAGGTGAACTACTCTAATAAAAATTAATTTTATTGGTTGAGGATTGAACTATTTTATTGAAAATTCGTTCTCTTTTGTTAAAAATTAATTAATTTAACTTAAAATTTAACTAGTCAATTATTGGTTGAAAATTGATAGTTTTTAATTGAAAATTCAATAGTTCAGTTAAAAATATATGTGTTTTGTTTCATCTTTTGATCTTTTCACCTTCATTTATCTTTTTTGGTAGAAAATTAATTTTCTTGATTGAAAATTTAACTGCTTGGTTGAATGTTTAACTAATTTGTTAAAAATTCATTTTATTATAAATGTAGCTATCCCATTTTTGATTGAAAATTGATAGTTTTCAGTTTAAGATTTAATGATTTGGTTGAAATTTAACTATTTGATAGACAATTAACTTTTTGGTTGAAAATTCATATTTATTATATAATTTATAATTTCTAGAGGATTCGCCTTCTTCATTTAAAAAATGCAACAAGTTGATTTTGTTAAAAATTGATGTTTTTTGTTCAAAAATCGTGTTTTTTGATAGAAAATCAATCTTCTTATTGGAAAACTCGTCTTTCTGCTTTGAAAATTCATCTCTTTTGGTAGAAATTTGATTTTTTGTTGATGTCAAAAATGCAACTATTTAGTTAAAAAATAAACTGTTTTGGTAGAACATGTAATTATTTTCTTAAAATTTCAACTCTTTTATTAAAAATGTTATTATTTTGTTGAAAATTTAACTGCTTCACTGAAAATTTGTCTTTTTTATAGAAAATTTACCCTTTTGGAAGGCGAATTACAAAGTTTTTGACTCAAAAACGCAACCATTGGGTTGAAAATTCAATGATTCGGTAAAAAATTCAACTAGTTTTTTGCAAATTCCTCTGTTTGGTTTGAAAATTTATCTCTTTTGGTAGAAATTTGATTTTTTTGGATGAAAAAGCAATTGTTTGCTTGAAAAATAAGCTGCCTTGGTTGAAAATTCAACTATTTTGTCGATAATTTAATTGTTTTGTTAAACATCCGACTTTTTGGACAGAAAATTAATTCTTTTGGTTTGAAAATTCAACTGTCTTCTAAAAAATTCGTCTTTTTGAATTTAAAATTAAACTATTTGGTTGAAAATGCAACTGTTTTGGTTGAAGTTTAATATTTTTTGTTTGAAAGTTCAACCATTGGTTGAAAATTCAACGTTTTGGTTAAAAATTCAACAATTTTATTGAAAATTCATCCCTTTTGCTTGAAAGTTCATGTATTTGGTAATATATGCAATTTGTAGAAAATGGAATCAGTTTGTAAAATATTTACTATTTTGTCAAAAAGTCATCTTTTTTGTTCCAATATTTGTCTTTTTAGATTCAAAATTGAACTGTTTTTGATTGAGAATTCATATCTTTGTTAGAAAAATTCTTGGTTGATAATTCTACTGTATTCTTATAAAATCGTCTTTTTGGTTTGAAAATTCATCTGCTGTTGTTAAAAATTTAAATATTTAATTATCAATTCAACTATTTTGTTAAAAATTTGATTATTTTCTAGGAAATTCAACTGTTTTCCTGAAAATCCGTCCCTTTTACTTGAAAGCTCAACTATTTGATTAAATGCATCTCTTTTTTCAATAATTAATTTTTTTATATATTTAACTATACGGTTCAAAAACCCATCTTTGTAGCTCGAAAATATAACTATGTTATTAAAATTCAACTATTTTGTTGAAAATTTAATTATTTTCTTAAATATTCAACCACGTATTCAACTATTTTGTTAAAAATCATATTTTTTGTTGAAAAATTGAACATCTTTGTTTTAAATTATATTAAATCTTTTTGGATTGAAAATTCATCTTTTATGGTAGAAAAGTGATCTTTATTGGTTCAAAAGTTCTTGCTTGAAAATGCAATATATTTTGACTTAAAGTCTTAAGAGTTTTATATTAAATACAATATGTTACCTATATCATTTTCCCTACTTCTTCTCATTTTCCCTCACTTCCCCTACTTCCATACCCTCACTTCCCCTCACTTGCCATACTTTTACTCCCATCATTTCCCATCACTTGCCCTACTTTCCTCAACTCAATCCTATACTCCCCTCCCCTCATCCCCCTACTACCCTCCCCACATTTGCCCTACTACTCTCCCCTTAGTTCTCCGCACTTCCCCTAACTTTCCCTCACTGGCCATACTTTCACTTCCCTCATTTCCCATATATTGCCCTATTGCCCCTACCTCATTTCCCCTACTTCCCCTCACTTCCCCTACTTTCACTACCTTTATTTCGCATCACTTGCCCTACTGCCTCTAATTTTTTTCACCTACTTCATCTTACTTGTCCTGCTTTCACTATCCTCATTTGCCATCACTTCCACTACTGCCCTACCCTTATTTCCCTCACTTCACCTAGTTCTCCTCCTCTGATGACCTCTAATTTACCTACTATCACTTCCCTAATTTTTCCTCATTCCCCTCACTTCGCCCACTTTTACTCCCCTCATTTCCCATCACTTCAGCTACTGCCCCTACCCTCATTTTCCCTAATTCATCTACTTCCCTCCACTCATTACCTCTGAATTACCTACTGCCTCTCCCATCATTTCCCCTACTTCCCTTTACTTTCCCTAATTCGACTTCCCTCATTTCCCATCACTTCCGCTACTGCCCCTACCCTTAATTTCCCTACTTCACCTACTTCCCCTCCCCTCATTACCTCCAATGTACCTACTGCCGCTCCTATCATTGCCCCTACTTCCCTTCACTGCCCCTACTATCTCTACCTTCATTTCCTATTACTTAAGCTACTACTGCTACCCTCATTAACCCTCATTAACCCATTACTTCCACTACTGCCCTTACCCTCATTTCCCTACTTCACCTACTTCCCCTCTTCTCATTACCTCTAATTTACCTGCTACCTCTCCCTTCATTTTCCTACTAACCGTACTTTAAATCCTCTCATTTCCTATCACTTCCGCTGCTGCCCCTACCTTCATTTCCTCTACTTCACTTACTTCCCCTCCCCCCAGTTCTCCTACTTCCCATCACTTCCCTTACTTTTACTCCTCTTATTTCCCTCCCTTCAGTTTCCCTACTTCCCCTCACTTTACCTAATTTCACTCCCCTCATTTCTCATAACTTCCGATACTGCCCCTACCCTCATTTCCCCTACTTAACCTACTTCTAATCCCCTCAGTTCCTTTACCTCTGCTCACTTTACGTACTTTCCACCCCTCAGTTCCCCTACTTTCACTCCTTTCATTTCCCATTACTTCCGCTACTGCCCCTACCCTCCTTTCCCCTACTTCACCTGATTTTCCTCCCTCCAATACCTTCAATTTACCTACCACCCCTCCCCTCATTTTCCTTAATCTGCCCTACTTCCACTTCCCTGATTTCCCGTCAATTCCCCTACACCCCCTCTCATTTCCTATACTTCGTCTACTTCTCCCCCCTTCATTTCATCTCATGTCAGCCTACGTTCCACCTTATTCCCCCTCCTCTCCCCATTATTAACTTTCCCTACTCATGCTCTCCTCATTTCCCCTACTTCCTTTCTAATAATTTCACCTACTTTCCCTCTAACAATTTCTCCTCACTTCCTCGACTTTCCTTCCCCTCGTTACCAAACTTCCACTCTCCTCCTTTTTCCGCATTTCCTCACCCTGAAGTTCCTCTCATTTCCACTACTCCCACTCCCCGCGTTTCCTCTATTTTACCTTCGCTCATTCCCCTACTTCCCTTCTCCTCATTTCCCCCCACCACGCCACCCTTCACTTCTCCAACTTTCCCTCTTCATATTTCTCCTCACTCCCCCTACTAGCAGAGAAAAATGCAAGACTGGAAAATACATTTTTTTAGAGTCGACTCCGAAGATGCCAAAATTCAGAACTCAACATCGTTATCCTCCAACCTGGTTCCATAGCAGTAAATCGGTAAATTCTTAAAAAATTTTAAAAACTAAATTTGTTATTTAAAAATAATTTATAACACATTGCTAAGTACTATTATACAAAATTAATTACTTCTTTGATTCCAGAATATCACTCTGAAAAAATTACAGATTTGCTTGAGTTGAAAAATGAGCATTTCAAAAATGACTCATAAAATCAGGAGAAATATTCCCGTTGTTAATTAAATTTAATTTAGGAAGAGAACTGACGGTTCTCTAACAATAGTTACTTACAGTTTTATTATTTTGCTTTCTCTTTAAGTAGAAGTTGCATTTCTGATTTAATCCTAATTTTGTAGGGATAATTTTATACTTTGAAAGATTCTCTAAGATTCTCTTTCGTATGTTTTGATTAAAAAGTTGTATTTAAGTAGAATATTATTTATAAAGATAACAATTGTATAATTCCTAAATAATTAAAAAAAAATTAAAACGTACCAATGAGCCTTACAGCATTTGTGTTAAATAAGAATTGCAATTTTTTTACCTAAAGAGAAAGAAAAATCATAGAACATTAAATGACTATCTTCAAATAAACAATTTGAACCTGAAATTTTTTTCTAAAGTTCGCCAATAGCTCTCTTCCAAAATTAGTTTCAATTACGTATGAGAATATGTGGCTGAATTTTATAAATCATTTCTAACAATGTTCATTTTTGAGCTTGAGATAACTAAAATTACGTTGAACACTTTTTTTAAATCGAGGAAATATCTTTTAAATGCCGAACATGCCAAAAATGTAATTATTTTCATTGTTCGAAATAATATTATCTTTTAACCTTTCTTGAAAATTTCCTGAGTAATAAAATCAGGAAGATTCAAAATTAAGTGGTTTTTTCAGTACAATATTAGCCAATTTTAAAGTGTTCTAGGATTTTGATTTGGCCAGTGCAGGCTTTTGGAAAATTCAGTAATGCTTGTGTATTTTAAGGATTTTTAAAATGATTTATGAAATTGAGGAAAATAGCCGCGTTATTAAATATAAGAAAATTTGAAAGAGAATCTAATTTAAAAAAAAAATAGTTCAATATGTAACTGTTAATTTAAAATGAATTTTTTGGAATTGCGTGTTTTTTCTTTCGCTTCAGATATCAGTTGTAATTTTGATTCAATTTTAAGCATTCACTACTTATTTTGTCCTTGAAAAGATTTTTTACAATTCTGTTTGATAATATTTTTAGGAACAAACAAATTTCAATTTTTATTGAAAGCGAAAGAAAAAATCCAGAAAACGCCAGATACCTAATTTTAATAAAACAATTACATATTGAACAAAGTTTTCAAGCCACTTATAGATTCTCTTTGAAATTTTCATATTTTTATCAATGCAATGTGGCTATTTTCCTCAATTTTATAAACCACTCTTAATATTAGTTTCATAAAGCATATCCTTAGATAAATATTTTCAATTAAAATTTCAATTTGTATTTGCTCTGCAAAAATATTTGTTAAATTATCACTGAATCCCTTAAAAAAAAAATTTTGCTGGAACTTTTTTGAACTTTTTAGTCATGACCTTAAAATATTGTTAAATATTTGAAATTTAGAATTAAACTTGTTTCAGGCCATGAACTTATGGAAGTGGATTCGGCAAGATGGATTTTTCACAACACAATCAATCAGACTCAGTAAGAATGGATGAATTTGTTATGACAAAAATATTTAATATTTATATCTGTTTTCACGTTCTAAGTTCCATAATAAATTATTTCAGAATTTAAATTGTTTCATTATTTTGAAATACTTGTATTAATATATTGTTTGATTATTTAATAGCAGAAATATTTTTATTCAAGTATACTTATGTATTATTTCAAACTGTTTCAAACACTTTACTTTTTCTGGATCAAAATAATGAAATAATAGGAAAAAATTTTTTTACAAACACATACTTCATTAAAAATGATTTTTAAACTATTTTCAGAAAGTGAAATTTCCAAAGAAAGTAAAAAATGTCACTACAAGTGATTTTTTGATAATTTACGTGTTTGCTGAAAAAAATCCTGTTATTTCATTATTTTCATTAGGAAATAAATAAAATTAATATTAAGCAATTTGAATTTGACGCAAAAAGTTTCCATGCAAAACTGCTGTAATAAGTGATCAACTAATTTGACAGTCGCTCAATGATCAACGTTCCCACATATTTGCATTGTGCTTCACCCCCACGAAGTTTCACCCCCATGAGAATTGTTGTTAATCCACTAAAAAAATTGTATTATAAATGCCTTTTTTTCGTTGTTATCTCAGTAAGAAATTAACTTAGAAAGATTTTTGAAAGACCGTTATAGGAAGCTTATTAAATTTCGCGTCATAACGTATTTTCCGTTTTTGACACTGATATATATAATAGACTGGATGCAGGATTCAATGGAAAACGCGTGTGCCAACTTGAAGGCTTCGGAGCCGCCATTTTTTAGGGTTGTTTTGGTTCGGGGCCATTCGGGACAGATCGGGATATGCGGCCGATTCAAATGTAGTATGGAAGACAACTCAAAAATATGAAAAAAAATCATGTAAAATTCAGTTTATTGTCAATGAGTCAATCGACTAAAACTGAAACCTAAATAAAACTTAATAGAAAGTAATTACATTAATAAAAATAATCGAACAGTATAAAAAAAGGAAAGTAGATGGGATTTTAAAATGGTGGAATACACATTTTGTAAACACGTGGTTTACAATATTTTTTTCTTTTTTCTGTTGAAAAGTACAATAAATCTTTGAAAAATATTGCAATGAGATAATTTTAAATTAAGATGTTTAACTGATCGCTATTACATAAAAGCTTCTATGTTTAAACTTTAAAGCAATATTAAAATATTAAAAGACAATAATGAAAAATCGCTATTAAACACCAAAAAACCTTAAGTTTGAAGTTTTTTTCAAATATATAACAATTGATTAGACACCATATATATGCCATTAAAACATTATCTCTTTTCAATATTCTTAATATTTGTCATCCTAGGTCGAAAAAGAACATCTTTCTGACTGCAAATAAAAATTGAACAATTGAGAAAGAATTGATCACGGTCATTGAAATTAAAAGATTCGAACTCTTGAAGATAAACTTTTTTTCCGTTGAAGTTACAAAGACTGAACTGCAAATTCGAGCACTGAAAGATAAATTTAAAAAAATTTTAAACTTACAAACTTGAACCTTGAAATTTATTTAATTTAAACGCTTAATAATTGAGGCGTATAAAATGGAAGCTTTTAACACTTTTCAATTGAAATTGTTTAAATTAAAAGTCGTTAAACAGCAAAATTTTAACTTTTATACATTGTACAGTTAAAAGATTGAAAAAAAAACAGAAATCCATGCTATGATTTTCAGTGCTGTGAATTGAAGAATTAATCAAAAAATTTTACAAATTATATCATTTTAAGCAACTCGAATTTTTCCTACAATTTTTTGAAAATCCTGCAAAAGTAAAAAAATTACCTTAAAATCATTCTGATTCTTTAATTTAATTTAATTTAAATTTTAAAATTTTAATAAATATTCTTTTAAAATTAACTAAAGAAATAAGAATTTTTTATTCATTTAAAACCTTTCAAAATGCTTGAAAATTTTATAAATTTTGTGTTCGAAATTTTCAAACATCTGCATTCTGTCTACAATCTTTTTTAATTTTGCTCTTAATATTAATTTTTCAAAATAAAAAAATCATTTAAAATCTTCTCAGCAAGCTTAAAAATTATTGTGTTTTCTTAAAACCTTTAAAGATCCATAAAAAGCTTCAAAATTTTATTTCGAAATCTTCAAGAATCTAAATTTAGTTTTTTATTTCTCGAAATTTTGTCCAGTTTTGAATTAAGTTTGGATCTTCTCAAAACTTGTAAATATCTCTCAAACTAACTCAGATTTTTTCTAAATTAATAATTAATTGTTCAATTGTTATTTATGCATCAAAATTCAATAATTTCACTTACATATTAAAAATTTGTTAAATAGTATAATTAAAATTCTATGGAAAGTAAAATATTGCTGAATATCCCAAAAAAGTCTTAATTAATTAAAAAAATTCAAATTAAATGGTTAAAAGTGGAATATTTTAGATTGAAACAATATTTGAATAGGATTCGGAATTGAATAAGAGCGTTTAATTATAAATTTATCAATTTGAAATTATTTTAGAATTAAGAATAGTTTATGAAGTTTCAATCAGAAATTCACATTTTTTTAACTACTGAGGCTTTCAAATTGAAAAATTTATATTTTTAACGTTAAAATCTGTTCAGAATCGTCTTGTAAAATCAATAATTGTTCAATTTTCAATAATCGCACTACAGTTCATTGTGATTTATTATAATATTAAAAGTTCTTGGTAAAAGTGAAAAATTATTTTTAATGTAGTTCCTTGTTGAAAATTATATATTACATATCCTACAAAAATTGACAGTGAAGTACAAATCGAAACGTTGATGTGGATTCTAAAAGTATATAGTTTGTAATTTTTTGTTGTTGAAATTTGTACATTTCTACAATAAACTACTAGTGGACTTGCATGTTGGTGGCGGAAGTGAGAACGTGTTTAGTGACAGGTGGAGAGAGAATTTTACGGAATTTGTGTGGAAGGTGTGAGTGGAGTGTGAGGGTGGAAGCCGAGGAGGTGAGTAGGGTTGTGTGGGGTGAATTGGGGAGATAAAAAGTTAGTTTCAGCGTGGGTGGGAGGTGGTATCTAGCTGGATAGGGAAAGTG
>CAKNYM010051963.1:69912-91598 GCA_932195095.1 Andricus curvator
GTAAGCAAGTCAATTTTTTAAGGCCAGCAGGCTAAAAAATAAACGTTAGCAATAAACTACAAGTATATACAACACAATTTTTAAGTACAGTTTCCCAATATTTCAACGTTGGTGAAATCTTGTATTTTGTTTGTACAGATTTGTAACATTCTACAATGATTTTACGTACAATGAAAAGATTTTTATAACGCCAAACACCCAAATTAAAACATGTAAAATCCTGTAGTTTTCTGTAATACCTTGTAGATTTTTACGACAAGGTAAAACACATATTATCAATAAAAAGTTATACAAATTTTTGAATTGTCGAAAGTTATACATTATTGTTAATTTTTTTTTGCTTTTTCAACAAAAAAGATTAAAATTTTTAATTAAAAACTAGCAATTTTAGCTAAATTGCAGGTATTATCAGAATTCATAATAATTCAATTCATAAATATTCTAAACCACGTGTTTACAAAATGTGTATTCCACCAATTTAAAATCCCATCGACTTTACTTTTTTTGTACTGTTTGATTATTTTTATCTATGTAATTACTTTCTATTAAGTTTTATTTAGTTTTCAGTTTTAGTCGATTGACTCATTGACAGTAAACTGAATTTTACATGATTTTTATTAATATTTTTGAGTTCTCTTCCATACTACATTTGAATCTCCCGCATATCCCGATCTGTCCCGAATGGCCCCGAACCAAAACAACCCTAAAAAATGGCGGCCCTGAAGCCTTCAAGTTGGCACAGATCTTTCCGTAGAATCCTGCATCCAGTGTATTATATAGATCAGTGGTTTTTTTTACCAAGTTTCGATTCTTAACTTCCACTTTTTGCGTGCTTCAGGAAAGTGGATGGAAAAAATTGAAACTACACGAAATTAAAGTTTGAAGTCTCCTCTTCAAAATCCGATCAAAAACATAATAAAATATTGACTGGTTCTCGGATTATCTTAGAAAATTTTGAAGCGTGCCCAAGACGAAAATCGGATCGTTGAGGGAACCGATGGGAACCGCATGGGAACCACGAGACAGACTTGCGCACGCTTCCACATTATTCACGATAATTTGAGAACAAGTAAACAGTTCATTATGATCATGGTCTCATTTTGAAGAGAAGATTTTAAACTTCAATTAAGCGAGGCTCTAATTTTTTCCATTCATTTTTCTGAAGCATGCAAAAAGTGGAAGTTGAGAATCTAAAATTGTTCAAAAACGGAAAATAGGTAGGTCTTTCTCACAAGCTCACTTGGTCCCGATTTATCGAAAATACTTCAAGAAAGGACCAATCGACGCGAAATATAATAAGCTTTCTGCTGGTCTTTCGAAAATCTTCCTAGGTTGATTTCTTACTGAGATAACCATGAAAAAAGAGAGGAATTTATAATACGATTTTTTTAATTCCGGCTGGTACTGTAAGCTTCCGAAGGATACAATGTATGGTTACCTATCCGTGCTGGAATCAGTGAGAGTATATAAACAATAAATGAATGGATAGTCTCAGGGACAGTATCCCATTTCAATATCAATTATTTATGAATTTTCCTGACGCGACCGATGCGCCGATCCGCTGATGTTAGACGTTAGGTCTTACGCTGCATTAGACGCTTCCATGTTTATTCGACTGCTCGTCCGTGAATGGTGAATAAATTTAGCTTTTTTTCATTTCTTCGGGATCGAGGGAACTGCATTCGTATAGAATATGGCTTCAACATTGTCCCTCTGATTAACATTTTTCGCCTCTTTTCAAACTTATATTCTTGGTGCTTCTTCAATCTTCACTCAAGAAATATCCACCTATTCAGGAAAAGTCCTGAAAGTGGTAGTAACGTTACGAACTTAGATAACATTTAGTACATTTCCTGATGATATATTTTAAGGAATTCCTCATTTTCTCTGTTTTTAGGAAACATACTCTTTCTCCCCCTTTTCTCGTTTTTTCGCTTCACTGAAAAAACTGGGGTTTCTATGAGAACAAATTTTTGATTCAAGAGGAGATGCAATAAAAAGGAACCCCTCTTGCTGAAAAGGAACCCAAAATGATAAATGTTTTCTAAATGAACCCAAAGTCATGTATATACTGCCTTGACTCACTTCAAAGATTTTAGTAGTTAATGATGCACAATGCGAACTGAATTAGTAGAACACAACAAGAAAAATCAACTATTTTTGTTTGTATAAAGTCGACAAGGCTACTATTATATTGATTCGGAATCCATCTCGTTTGGTTGAGCATTCTAGTATTTTGTTGAAAATTTTATTAATGTTTTGAAATTCAGCTACTTGGTTGAATTCATTTTTTATGTTGTAGATTCATCTCCATGGATAATTAGTAAAAGTTTTACTAATCTCAATTAGTAAACATGGTTCACTATTATTTAGTAGCTTCGCTTTACTAATTCATTAGTAACCTAGCGCGATCACTAACGAATTAGTGAACTGCAACGATTTCGACCAATCAGAAGCCATTTCCTCATATGACATTCCGCGCCACTTGATGCCACGCTATTTGAGGTTCGCATTGTGTTATTGCGAAGTCACAAAAATCTTTGAATTTTAAATTCTTTTCTAATCTTATTATGAATAATAATGTTTGTATACCTTTGTCAATATTTCACTAATGAATGCAAAATTTTGGTTAATTAATCCTTTTTTAAAGAAAAGTGATTAGTGTTGTGTTTGTATATGTGTATGTGAGTGTACATATATATATATATATATATATATATATATATATTATTTTTATCGGCAGGTATTATGTTTCTGAATTTTCCAAATGGTATAATAATATATTTTTGTCATACCTTGCAGTTTCATATAAATAATCCCTGATGAGGGAGTTTAAATTGACTTCGAAACATGTTGGTTCCTTGGTAGTATAAAAAAGACGGATAAAAGAAAAAGTGAGTGGTTGGTTTTTTTGGTTGACTTTTTCTCCTTTTCTCCCTCTTTTTCAATTGGTTATTTTTGTCTCTAATGAGCCGAAAAGTGAGGTGGTCTAGAAATTTATTTTTTAATTTTGAATCTTTTTCATGCTCATTTTGCATAAAATTATTCATGATAAAATGGATTTCTGTTCTATCTTAATTTTAAAATTATTAAATAGAGACACTAAACAAAAGATTCGTTCCAATTTGTAGGGTTTTGTTCATGAATATTTTCTGATTTCTTTTAATTGAGTCTGAATAATTTTAACTCAATTTCTTGAAAGAAATCTTTTTATTAAAAAATTTGTTTGTAATAAGTTTTCACTAAATATAGCAATTTTAGAAATATATAGGAAATATTTCTGGATTATTTCTTTTTCCTATTTGTGAAATTTTAATAATCTAAATGAATTGGATTGAATCACCAAAAAAAAAAAAAAAAAAAAAAAAAAAAAAAAATTAAATTGTATAGTTCATAATTTTGTTAATGAAACGATTTATATTGCTGGTATTGTGTAAGTACAATGATCAAACATATATTAATCTAATGATTAAATTGTATGATATTATAATATCACATTATAATTATTAAAATAATTTTAATTTATAATTTAACTTTGAGGTTGGGTTTATCAAAACAAAACTTTTAATTCCAACGATTCCAATGAAACAAGAAAACATTCGGAATACACAGGATGTGTTATATTAACAATGTTTTTTATTTTAGTTATTATTAGGTGGATCGTTGTCGTTTTCCAGCGAAAATGTCCAAATGCCTTGATGAGGCTGAAAAGCTCACCGCACAAGAGATGGCGAATGAGTTGTGTCAAGACACAGGTAGAATGCAATAAGTATATATTTTTGGTATATATTTTTGTTCATTAATATCGACTGTTACCGGGAACGCCTTTTATCAGGGTTGACACTGAATGTCGATTTTAAAATTCGCGAAAAATTTGGTAGTTTTTTGAGACCGGGAAACACCGAGAAAGGACCATTCATTTTTTGACAGAAAATTTAACAAATTTTCAGAAGAAAAATTTATCTCTCAATATTTCTTAAATGTTAAGTTCAGTTATTAACTTCTTCAATTGCGATACCATTCAGTTTACAATGCGTGATTTTCAAATCTTTCACTTTAAACATTTTCCACTTTAGATTTTTATTTTTAAGCGTACATTTTTAATTTTCTGAATTTAAAAATTCAGTTTTGAAGAGTAAACAATTAAAAGCGTTTGAAATTGAACATTTCTGATGAAAAAAGTTTTTAGTTCATCAAGTGTAAACATAAATTAATTTATGACTTTTTAAATTCAACTTTCCTCAAGGTATTAAAAGTGGAAAATAAAAATTTCAAAATTAAAGAGTTTACAGATTTTGACGATAATAATTTAAATGTTTCAATTCGAAAGCCTTAGTAGTTCAACAAATGTAAACGTTCAATTGAAACTTTATAAACTATTTTTAGTTTTGAAATAACTTCACATTTGGTCGAAAATTCATCTTTTTTAATGAAAAATTTAATCTTCTTCATTAAAAATAGAAATGTTTTGTTTAAAATTTATTCTATTTCGTTAAAAATGTATTTTTATACTGAAAATTTAAGTATTCTATTTTTGGTTGAAAACTCATTTCGTTTGTTAAAAATTGAGCTATTTTGTTGAAAATGAATAAAGCTTCATCATTTTAGTTGAAAATTCATTTCTTTGGTTGAGAATGAGTTTTTTTCATTACAAAATTAATTGTTTCAATTGTAAATTGAACTATTATCTTTTCAGTCAGGAATGTATACTGAAAATTCAACTATTCTATTTTTGGTTAAATATTCATTTCTTTGTTTAAAAATTGATTCTATTTCGGTAAAAATTTATTTTTATCCTGAAAATTTAAGTATTTTATTTTTGGTTGAAAACTCATTACGTTTGTTAAAAATTAAGCTATTTTGTTGAAAATGAATTATGCTTTATCATTGTAGTTGAAAATTCATTTCTTTGGTTGAAAACAAGTTTTTTTATTACAAAATTAATTGTTTTAACTGTAAATTGAACTATTCTCTTTTCAGTCAAAAATTTATACTGAAAATTCACCTATTCTATTTTTGGTCAAATATTAATTTTGTTGGTTAAAAATTACACTATTTTCTAGGAATTGTTTTGTTTTGTAAAAAATTCATCATTTAGGTTGATAAATCCAGTATTTAGTTGAAAATTGATTTTTTTGTTGTTGATGATACATCACTTCAGTTGAAAAATTCAGTTCTTTGGTTGAAAATTTAATTTATTTGCTGAAAATTCAGTTTTCAAAATGAAAATGTAACTTTAATGTTCTCTGCTGTTTTCCGCAATCATATTTTTATACTAACTCACCTGAGAGCTTTTGATATGTTGGCAGAAATATTGCTCAATCCAAATTTTTCTACGGGAAAAAGCAATACATAATCGTAGTCAAATAAGGGTACTTCGTCTAGCAATATGAAAAAGGTTATTCATTTGCAGATCGCAGAAACTAATTTTGGTGTCCATAGGCAAGGAATCGACAACGTTAATCGACTAAAGAGTACCATTCCAAGCCCAGATCTTCTTCGCCTACTACCAGAATCATCAAATGTTCCAAATTTTATTTAGGAAGTACAAAAGAAATAAAAGAGAGAGTAGATGTGTTGTAAGGATTACGAGCTTTTTAAAAAAACTTAAAAACTCGAGCATATAGGCAATATGAAAATGATAAATTACAAGGTGGCCGTTTTAATCAAAGAAAAAGTTCCCGGTCATTATCCGGATTTTTCCCGGGTCACAAAAATTTTTCACGGCCAATGAAATTAAAAAATTTGAACTCTAAGAATAAAAATTTTCCATTTGAAGTAATAAAAACTGAGCTGCAAATTTCGAAGTACTCAAAGTGGAACTCTTGAATTGTTTAAAAATGGAATATTTTAGACTGAAACAATATTTAAAATTTAATAAAAGCTTTCAATTATGAATATATAATTTTGAAGTTATTTTTAAATTGAAACTAGATAGTATATAAAGTTTCAATAGGGTGTTTACATTTGTTTAACTAATAAGACTTTCCAATTGAAACAGTTTAATTTTTAAAGCAAAAATCTGGAAATTCGGAAATTGAGAACTGATTTCCAATCGTCTTATAAAATCAATTATCACTCACTTTTTAATCTTCAAAGTACAGTACAAATTCTTTAAATTAAAATGTACGCTTAAAAATTAAAATCTAAAATGGAAAATTTTTAAAGTGTAAGATTTTCGAATTACGCATTCTAAACTGAATGATATCATAATTTGTAAAATTCCTTGTCAGAAAATAAATTCACTGTCATTTCCCAGTTTTTCCCAGTGTCATAAAATTCCCGGTCCAGCGGCCACCCTGAAATTATCATATTATTGTTCTATTTAACTATGGCCAGTAGACAAAAAGTAATTCAAGATCAATTTATTTAATTACTATCACCTGGCAAAAACCACAACATCATTGAATATCTATGTACTTTTTCGTTTTAAATCTTCCGTTTTATTGTGAATAAAACTTACATGAATTTATGACAGTGGATATTTTTTGTATTCTACCATTTTTTATGATCTCCTTTCAATTTATATTTATTTGAAGGTATTCATTTTTTCACTGAAAAATTAGTGCATTTTCACTGTATAATTAGTGACTTTCCACTCATCAATTAGTACACACTGCAATGGCACGCACTACTAATTGCTTAGTGGAATTTCACTAATTTCATATGTGGACAATTTCCACTAATAAAATTAGTAGTTTCCTACTAATCGTCAGTGACCGACTTCTCTCTAATTGAATTAGTGAAATTTCACTATCAATTAGTGAAATTTCACTATCAATTAGTGAAATTTCACTATCAATTAGTGAAATTTCACTAATTAAGATTTAGAGAGTATTTGTACTTATTTTATGAGCATTTTGCAATGAATTTGCTTTCTCATAGAGGGAGGCTTTTTCCTAACAAAAGAAAAAAACGGAAAACCAAAGATTTTTCATAGAAACAATGTCGCTATTGATTCATCAAGAACGGTCATCGAAAGTTCGTCAATAGATCAATCCACGCGTCCCGAAGACGCGAACAATTATATCAAATGCAGTACTGTTATATTCCCAATAAAAAAATCCTCTTATAAGCATGGTAAATAATTTGGTGAACAAATTTGAAAATTTTATTGGTAGATTCTTTGGGCAATCGATGCGTCTCGAAGAAGCGAACAAATATATAATATAGATTACTGTTGTATTCCCGATATTAAAAAAGTTTTTCTCATATCAACAAGATAAACAATATATATTTTTTTTATCAATCGGTATTGCTAGATCATTAGAGGTCATAGAAGGTTCGTCAATAGGTCACTCGAGGTGTCTCGAAGACGCGAACAAACATGTCATATACAGTATACTGTAGTATTCTTAATATACACAAATTTTTTCTCATGTAAACATAATACACAATTTTTTTGAAACTTCATAAATCGGTTATGCTGGGTTATAAGAGTTTCAACAATAGGTCGATCAATGCGTCTTAAAGACGCGAACAAATACGCTAGATATTGTATTGTTGTATTTTGAATATCAAAACAGTTTTTCTCATATGAACAAGGTGATTTTTTTTTTTTTTGCAATTTCTAAGCGCAAAAAAACTACATCTAAATGGCTAATATAGCTCAAAATCCTATCATACCTGGATATTAGTCGAAGCTACAGTTTTTCCATATTTCATGATCACAGAACTTTTACTTTTCGAGATATGATGAACAGAAAAAAGTTACACACACTCATAGACATTTAAAAAAATTATATTTTCAAGCTTCTGGGTTTGAATTTTATCAAAATGTGTCAAACAAGTAGATTTGAAGATTTAGGTGATTACAAACGTCCCTCTATGAGGAAGCAATTGATATTTTCTTGCTGAAAACTCATCTATTTTGTTAAAAAATTGTCTTCTATGGTCAAAAATTAATTATTTTGTTAAGAATTCATGTTTCTGGTTTCAATTTAACTATTTGGTTAAAACTGTTCGGTAAAATTAACTTTTTCGTTTAAAAAACATATTTTTGGTTTGAATTTAACCTTTTTGTAGATAATTTGTCCTTTTGTCTTTGAAATTCAAAATTTTTTGAAAGTTGATATATTTTGTTGAAAATTCATGTTTTTTTAAGATTCACCTCTGTGGTTGAAAATTGAATTATTCCAGTTTTAGATAATTAATCTTCCGGGTTGAAAATTCATCGTTTTTGATTGAAAATCCAACTGTTTGATTCTAAATTAAATCTGGCTTGGTTGAGGCTTCAAAAATTTGGTAGAAAATTAAATTATTCACTTGAAAATAAGCTTTTTAGTTGAAAATTCAATTTTTTGGTTTAATTGAATTAAACTATTTGGTTCAATATTGAACTATTTTTATGAAAATTTAACTTTTTGGTAGAAAATCAACTTTGTCGTTAAAAATCATGTTTTTGGGTTGAAAATGCAACCGTTTTGTAGATAATTCGTTCTTTTGGCTACAAAGTTCAACAGTTTCATTAAAAATTGATGTATTTTATTGAAAATTTGTGTTTTTTTGGTAGAAAATAAATTTTATTCTTGCTGGAAAATTAATCTTTTTGGTTAAAATTTTCAATATTTGGTTAAAAATGCATTTTTTTGCATTCTCATCAGAGAAGGTATTAGATTTGTGTAAAATTTGACCCCCTCCGTTTTTGTCAAATGTCCACGTTTTGAGACATTCTGAAATCAAAAAACAGGTTTTTGCGAATGTGTCGGTCTGTATGTATGTATGTATGTATGTGTGTGGGTGGGTGGATGGGTGGGTATGTATTAGGGTGGTTCTTATTTATACTTGGTGGATTTTTTTTTCTCGAATTTATCTGCTCTCGCCCCCCAGTTTTGTTCGAATGCCCAAAAAAAAATCTCCAAATTTAAGCAAAATCGGTTGATATTCAGGGGTGGCGCAAAGACCATGAAGTTTCCCATTAATTTAACATGGGAAAAAGTCAGCTTTTTGTAAATCTAATATTTGAACGCGATAATATGTCACAAATAATTCCATGTAACAGTATATTTTTCAGAATTCATCAGAAAATAAGAATCAATCATAAATTTGGGGGTTGAATAATTTTAAGCGACTCTTATCTCTTATCTTCAAATTTGAAAATTCTATGTACGCATGTTCGTGGTACTCAAAGAGACAAAGAATTTATTTAAATGACTTTTTTTGATAAAACAAAAATTACTGGAGTTATAGCATTTACAATATTCAAAAAAAAAAAAAAGAAAATGAACATTTTAAGCCAAACAACGCACGATATGAAAAAAAGTCCAGCGGAAAAAAATTTTCGTTTTGAACACCCTACAATATTGTTATGAGGCTTTTTTCAATTTTCTTGAAAAATCGAAAATTCAAATCTTTATAGCACAAAAAAATAATGAAAAATCAAAAATTCCATTTTGCGGTCAAAATATACAAGATACAAGAAAAGATGAATAGACAAAAGTTGTTCAACCAAAAAAGATCTACAAATTTGTCATCAACTTTTGTTATAAAAATACATTTAATATAAAAAATTAACTTTTTGGAAAAACGATACACGCTACAATAACATTTTATCTAACAAAATTTTATGCCTAAACTACATTCATAATTTTTCTTAGAACCACTTGACGCTAGGATGCAAATATTTTTGGTTCAAATCGTGAAAAATAACATTGAACATAAACAAATTAAATTTATGGAAAAACGATACATGTTGCAATAAAATGCATAAAATCAAAATTTTTTTTTTATAGGATGCGCACTTCCCTTTAATTATAAAAACAAGACAAGGAAAATACGTCTGTTTTTAATATCAATGCATATTATGAATTGTAATAATATACATTTATTGAAATGATATAAAATTTTCACGGTAGCTGCCCGTGCAGAAATTGCCCCGGTTGGCCCTACTACAACAAGTTTTCTGGTCGGATCCCGGCCGGGCTACCCCTGGTTGGGTTTCATGGCCAGGAACCGGCCGGGAGCCGGCCGGGCTACATTTTTCTCGAATCACCTAGTCGGGAGCCGGCCGGTTACTGGCCGGGACAACCCTGGTTAGATTTCATGGTCGGGAGCCGACCGGGCACTGGTCAGGATACTTTTTTTGTAGAAATTACACATTTTTTAAGAGCCGTGACATTATCAAAGACGTATTTACAGATACTAGATGAATTTAATCTGAAAAGTATAATTTAAAGATTTATCAGATCAGCAAAACAGAAACTAGCTTTTTTGAATTCTTAAAAAAAAAGATTTGATTTTTTTAAATGTTTTAACTTATTAAATAAAACTGTTATCGATTCTGCAATGTGCAACAGCAGATTTATTACAACTTTTATAATTTTCTCTATTTTCAGACAATTTTTAGTCTGTACACTTTCAAATTTACCGCCATGTCTGACGCCTTCTGCGCTGGCGTCGGCGTAGACACTTGTAAGTTTCAGTTTCGAACCTCGAACGAGAATGCACGTGTCGTCTCCTCGAAGTTCGCAAATAAAACCGCGATCCGTAATTAAAATGAACCTTATTTCAGTAATCAGTTCGAAAACCCCACTTACTGCGTGGATAATTAGTATTTTTAATTAATTTATAGTGTTGTGTATTCATTTTTTTCCTTTCTTCCTTCCTAACCTCAAATCACCACGTGTTTCCAAAATAAAACAATTGCTAGCAGATTCTAGCATCGATTATTGAAACTCTTCTTGAATTTCCTCACGAGAATTTATTAACTTGATTTGACATTTAAAGTTCACCGTATTCTTTACGATGAGCCTTAAAAGACAAAACAAGTTACCAATTTCTCGCCAGAAGCAACATTTTTCAACCGCTCTGTGGCCGGATTACCCGACCGGATCCCGGCCGGTATGAAAGCCGGAATCCGACCAGTTTACCGTGACGTTTTTAGCCGGATCCCGGCCAGTATCCCCGGCCAGCGCCCGGTTTAAACTGGGGCTATCCGGCCGGCTCCCGGTGGGATCCCTGTTACCATTCCTACACGGGTGAGGATGAAATTAAATGCAAAATCAGGAACAAATATTAAAGTAATCATGATAAATACAATTCGTACTTTATTTTGCAATATCTAAATAAGCAATCACAGGCCGACGTACAAAAATAAATGTAATATAAATTTGATATAATAATGTTGAACATATAATGAAGACATTTTCGCATTTTGGACAAAATCGAGTGCGAAGCCCGAGGTACGTGATGAGAATGTATTCGTTAAAGCCGAAGGAGCTTTAACGAAAGAGAATTCACAATCACCAAATTACAGTTGTCGATACTTTGACCTTTAATTTTAAAAGGTCTGTGCACAAATTTCGAGGAAATACAAAGACCGAGCGCGTTGAAAGTTGAACTAGTTTGTTAAAAATTAATTTTTTTGGTTATAAATTCATCTCCTTTGTTGAAAATTTGGGTAGAACTCTTTTATTGATTTTTTTGAAATTCGTCTTTATTATTGAAACTTAATTTTCTTGGTAGAAAATTCAACCCTTTTGCTCAAAAATGCAACTTTTTGATTCTATATTAATCTGGCTTGGTTGAGGCTTCAAAAATTGAGCAGAAAATTGAACTATTCGGTGAAAACTAACTTTTTTTTTGTTCATCTTTTTTAGTTTGAATTTAACTGTTTGGTTGAAAATTTAACTTTTTGGTAGAAAATTTAACTTCGTGGTAGAAAATGAACTTTTTTTGTTAAAAAATCATATTTATGCGTTGAAAATTCAACCGTTTTGTAAATAATTGGTCATTTTGGCTTTAAAATCAAAAATTTTTTTTGAAGATTAATGTATCTTGTTGAAAACTCGTGTTTTTTGATAGAAAATTAATCTTCTTGCTGGAAAATTAATCTGTTTGATTGAAAATTTAACTATTTGGTTTAAAATTCATCTTTTTTAATTGAAAATTCAACTACTTTACAAGTTTGAAAGTTGAACTAGTTTGTTAAAAACTCATATTTTTCAAGATTCACCTCTTCGGTTTGAAATTTAACTTTTTTGTTGAAAATTCGTTTTTTTTTTGTATAAAAATTAATTTTTTGTCTGAAAATTTTATTTGTCTATTTTTGGTTAGAAATTTATATATTTATTCATTTTATTCCTATTTTGACCTTTGGTCAAAATCGTATTTTTACAATAAATGAAAAATAACCATTTTTCTACATTAATTTTCAATTAATTTCTATTCAAAGTTCTATTGAAAATTTCAATATTTTCGCTATTCGTAAGTAGTGATTAAAAACCCTTATTTGGTTCAAAATTCCACTCTTTAGTTAAAAGTGGAAATAAAGTAAAAAAAAATAAGAAGTAAAAAAAGTAAAAAAGAAATAAAATAAAAAGTTGATGATTTATCATTTTAGTTGCACATTTTTTTGTATAAAATTCAGCTATTTTTTGAAATTTTCTTTTTGTTGTAAAATTAATTTTTTAAATTGAAGATTTAACTATTCCATGTTTGGTTGAACATTTATATTCTCCAGTTCAAAATTCCAATATATGTTTGAAAATTTTTGTATTCTGTTGAAACTTTATCTTTTGTGGTAGGATATTAATCTTCTTGTTTGAAAATTCATATTTTTGCCTGAAAATTAATTTGTTTGATCAAAAATGAAACTATTAGGTTGAAAGTTCCTTTAAAAATTTAAAGTTGGTTGCAAATTTATGTATTTCCTCAGAAATTATTCTTTATTAGTAGAAAATTAATTTTTTCAACTGAAAATTTAACTATTTCATTTTTTCTTCAAAACTTATAGATATGTTTTAATATATATTTTATTAATCTTCTTGGTTGAAAATTCATCTGCTTGGTTGAAAGCTTAACTAATTTGTTTGAGATTCATCTATTTTGTTAAAAATTTATCATTTTTTGGTACAAAAGTCATCTTTTGGGTTGAAAATTCAACTATTTGGTTACAAATTTATTTTGTCGTTGTTAAAAATTTATCATTTTAGTTAAAAATTCATTTCTTTGATTAAAAATTTAAGTATTTGAATGAAAATTCGTTGTTTTTTCAAAATGAATTCTTTTGAATGAAAATTCAACTATTCCATCTTTGCTGGGTCATAAATTCAACTTTCTTATCAAAAACAAGTCTTTTAGGCTTGAAAAATCAACATTTGGGATGAGATTTTTGGTTGAAAACTCAACTCATTTGTTGAAAATTCCTCATTTTTGTTTGAAAATTAGTAAGTCTTGGTTAAGGATCGAAATAATTAGTTTAAAATTTGTATTTTTTGATTAATTCGAATGCGTTTTTGATTGGAAATTAAAATATTTTTTTTGGGAAATATTAATTGTTACACTTCTTGTTGATAATTACTTTTTTTGTGATCACTTTAGTTGAAGATTTAACTATTTTGTTGAAAATTCCCTTTTTCTTGGTTAAACATTAATTATTTCACTTAATAATTGTTCACCATGAAAAATATTTAAATAAAAATAATGTAAATACGATATTGAATGCAATATGATACACTTTAAATTCCTAAGCTTTTAAGTCGTAATATATACGGAATTTTCAACAAACGAGATTAATTTTCAAACCAAAAAGACAAATTTTCAACAAAATACATGAATTTTATACCAAATAGTTGAATTTTCAACTTATAAAGGATAAATTTCCAACCAAAAATGGAATAGTGGAATTTTCAGATAAAAAAATTAATTTTTAATCCGAAAAGAAACTGAATTTGACACAGAAAAGTTAAATGATCATCTAAAGAGGCGAATCTTCAAAAAAGATGAATTTTAAAACCAAGAGGACGAATTATCTACAAAACGGTTGAATTTTCAACGAATATTATTTTTTAACAAAAAAATTAATTATCTACCAAAAAGTTAAATTAAATACAAATTGTTTAATACTTAACCAAATAGTAAGATTTAAACCAAAAATATAGGAATTAAAAAAAAGTTAATTTTCTACCAAATTGTTGAATCCTCAACTAAACCAAATTAATTTAGATCCAAATATTTGTATTTTTAACCAAAAGCGATGAATTTTCATCCAACAAGATTAATTTTTGACCAAAAAATACGTATTTTCAACAAATGACATGAATTTTCAGATAGAAAAGATCAATTTTCAATAAAAATATTAACTTCCAACCAAAAATGGAAAAGTAACATTGTTAGTTAATAACACTGATTATCAAGAAAAAACTGAATTTTCAAAAAAATTGTTACCTATTCAACATAAGGGATGAATTTTCAACCAAAATGATGAATCTTAAAAAAAGGAATTTTCAACAAAAGAGTTCAAACCAAAAGATAATTTTTTGACCCGGAAGTTGAAAAAATGAATTTTTATTCATGTAGTTAAATTTTCCAACAGAAAGATACATTTTCCAGCAAGAAGATTAATGTTTTACCAAAAAACACGAATTTTCAACAAAATACATCTATTTTCAATTATATGATTTTTTAACTCGATTTTGTCCTCAATATTTGTTTCTTATTTTGCATTAAATTTTATTCTCAACTACCAAGAAAATGTATATCATTTCAATATTTTTCCATAAATTCAATTTTTTTACTTTCAATGTTATTTTTCACGATTTAAACCAAAAATACGCATCCTAGCAACAAATTTTGTTAAATGAAATATTATTGTAGCTTGTGTGGACAACTTTTCTCTATTAATTTTTTTTGTTCCTTGTGCCGATTTTACAAAAATTTTTATTTTTTATTTTCAATCTTATTTTTTACGATTAAAAGAAAATTTACTCGTCCTGTCTAAAAATGATGACTAACAAATTTGTAGATCTTTATTGGGTTAACAACTTTTGTCAATTAATTTTTTTTCGTACCTTGTGTCCTTTTTGAAAAAATTTACTTTTTTTGTTTTTCATATTGTTTTTTACCATTAAAACAAAAACTATGCGTCCTATCCAAAAAATATTGATGAAAAAGTTTTAGCTCTTTCTTGGGTGAGCAACTTTTGTCTATTCTTTTTTTCATAGCTTGTGTCAATTGTCTAATTTTTTTTTTCATTTTCAATGTTATTTTTCACGATTAAAAAAAACCACGCATCCTATCAAAAAATTATTATTAACAAATTTATATGTCTCTTTTGAGTGAAGGACTTTTGTTTATTGATTTTTGTTCACCATGCGTCCTTTTCCAAAATTTAATTTTTTTATTTTTAATGTTATTTTTCACGACCAAAACAAAAACTACTTATCTTATCAACAAATTTTGACTCACAAATTTGCAGATCTTTTTTGGGTTAACAACTTTTGTCGAATTGTTCTTTTCGTAACTAATGTTGCTTGTCCAAAAATTTAATTTTTTTATTTTTAATGTTCTTTTTTACGAATAAAGCAAAAACTACGAGTCCAATCAAAAAGTGATTAATAACAAAATTGTAAATCTATTTTGGATGCACTATTTTTAACTCTTCATCTTTTGTTGCATCTTGCATAGTTTGACCGCAAAATGGAATTTTTTATTTTCCATTATTTTTTGTGCGATAAAGATTTGAATTTTTGATTTTCCACAAAAATTCAAAAAGTTGTGATAATCCTGTAGGGCTTTCAAAAAGCCACCTTTCTCTTCTTGACATTTTTTCATATCGTGCATTGTTTGGCTTAAAATTTAAATTTTCGTTTTTTTTGGTGAATTTTGTGAATGCTATAACTCTGGTATTTTTTTAATCAAAAAAGTCATATGAATGAATTGTTTGTCTTTTTGAGTACTATGAACAGCCGTACATAGAATTTTTTAATCCTGAAAAAAGTGGTCTCAAAAATTTTGAAAGTGGCATTTTTAATCCAAAAGGGTACATTTTCAACCAAGAAGATTAATTTTGGAAAAAAACGAATTTTGAATAAAATACATGAATTTTCAACTAGAAACATCAATTTGTAATCAAAAATATTAATTTTCAATCATAAATGGAATAGTTACATTGTTAGTTATAAAAATTAATTCTCAAACCAAAATAAAGACGATTTTGCAAGAAAATAGTGACATTTTCAAGAAAAGAGATGAATTTTCAACCAAAGTGATGAATCTTAAAAAAATGAATTTTCAAAAAAAGTGTTCAACCCAAAAGAGAATTTTTGAGCCCACAAGATTAATTTTCTGAAAATGGAATAGTTAATTTCTCAATCAAGGAGATGAATTTACAAACTTTTGAATACATTTTTAGCAAAGTAGTTCAACTTTTAACCAATATCTGACTAAAAAAAAGTGACTTTTTAACAAAACAGATGCATTTTCCACAAAATAATAAAATTTTCAACCAAATACTAGAATTTTTAACCAAACGCGATGAATCTCGAACTAAAAATATGATAGTAGACCCCCAAATAAATCCTTAATCGTAAATTAAGGATTCGTCGTTTAGAATTTAATGTTTGAGCTTTATATTTTGGAACCTATGGATTAATTTCGGCAGTTTTTAAATTAATTTTTGGGTCTTATGTTTTGGGTCTTATATTTTGAGTCTTATTATTTTGGGCCTATTTTTTTTAGTTAAAAAATCTTACTTTTGAATATTAAAAATGTGATATAGTTTATTGTTAAAATTATAAGACTTATGATTTATTGTTCTTGTATTTTACAAGTCCTAAATTTTCCTAATTTTTAAAGCTTTAATGTAAATTTGTTAAAAATTTTCTCGATTTCCTGCATTTCTGAATTTCAGTTTCACTTTTTTTTTTCGTCGTCAACTACTAACCCACTGCCCTTTTTCCATGTCCCTTGTCTCCTCAAACTATCAATTTTAGATTTATCTCTTCCATTTGTCTCTTGTAATTCTGAGCATCTATTTCCTGGTCCCACTGGTGACTAGAAAAATGGGAATCCTAGCCCTTGGGACGGTCCCCTAAGGATGTTCTAGGTGTACCGTCAAGTTCAAAATTACTTAATCTTCAACTTCATTTATAAAATTGATAAAAAAAGACTTATTGAATTTTTCAAAAAAATTTACAAGGAAAACCCTTACGTAAATAATAAAACAATAGTTTAACTTACAATTCTTTACTAAAATACCGTTATTTGCATATTTATATTTTTTCTTCGGATTTAGGCAAAAGTCGTAATTTTTGCTCAATTATAATTTACAAAATATTCCATTCCTTGGAAGGTCCTTTTTTTAATTCACTAAATGACTAATTAAAAATAATGTACAGGTTGGGACCCTGTATAGGTTGGGACCGCTCTTTTTTCATTTGTTTGCACTGGTGGCGCCTGTCATTACTGTCACATATTAGTATCAATAGTAATACTAATATGTGACAGTAATAACAGGTGGCACCAGTGCAAAAAAATGGAGAAAAACGCACTGTCCCAACCTATACGGTGTCCCAACCTGTACGACACTCCCCTACTTATTATTTCCGAATAAAATAATTTCCATAAAAACGTGACGAACTGAATTGTAAAGAACCTTTCAAGGAATTAAATGAACTTTTTAACCTTTGATGCACACCCGGGTACCCGGATATCCACCACGGTACATTTTTGCTTGTAAGTGGAGTAAAAATTAAATTTTCGCTAGAGCCTCCGGATCGCTGTTATTTAGCTCAGTTCTAAATAATAGGTGTATTTATAATTAATTTAGGATTTTTTTTTTTTGCAAAAATAATCGACTTTGAAGTATTCATACGTAGTAAATAACTACATTTAAATAAACAATCATGACCTCAACTAGGTCTACAAATTAATTCGGTGCCTTTACTTTGATGTATTGTAGCTCTTGGTCAAACTTGAATTTTTTCCCGCCATTTTAGTTTTAAAGGGCGAACTTTAAACTTGAAAAGACAATTTTATAGGTGGCGGCCCTGCGGACTTAACCTCAAAAATCATTAAATATAACAATAGCGACAAGGAACATTTGAGATACTGAATTCTTCTTGCATTCCAATTCAAATATCGCCATTGTCCTGGAACTACTTTTTGCACGTTTTATGTATCACTGCACCTTCTCCTAAGGCGGTCCAAATCATTAAATTCACCTGAGTTGCATTTTTTTCAATTGGAATGAAAAAAGAATGCAATGTTTTAAATGTTCCTTGTCGGACACCAGTGTATTCACTAATGATTTTTGAGGTTGAATTCGCAAGGCCGCCACCTATTATATTTAGGTCTACAAATTAATTCGGTGCCGTTACTTTGATGTCTTGTAACTTTTGATCAAAGAATTTTTTTCGTTCATAAGGTAGTTTTCAAGGGTGAACAATAAACTTCAAAACACAATCTTGTAGGTGGTGGCCCTGCGGACTTAACATAAAAAATCATTAGTGAATACAATGGCGTCCGACAAGGAACATTTGAGATACTGCCCAAATCATTTCGTTCACCTCAGCTGCATTTGTTTTCAATTCAAATGCAAAAAGAATGCAATGTTCTAAATGTTCCTTGTCGGACACTATTGTATTCACTAATGATTTTTTATGGTGAGTCCTCAAGGCCGCCACCTATAAGATTGTGTTTTGAAGTTTGAGGTTCACCCTATAAAACTACCTAAGACGGAAAAAATTCACGTTTGACCAAGAGTTACAATACATCAAAGTAAAGGCACCGAATTAGTTTGTAGACCTATATATAATAGGTGGCGGCCTTGCGGACTTAACCTAAAAAATAATGAGTGAATACACTCGTGTCCGACGAGGAACATTTAAAAACATTGTATTCTTTTTGCATTCGAATTGAAAAAAATGCAGCTGAGGTGACCGAAATGATTTGGATAGCCCTAGGATAAGGTGCGGTGCTAAAACGTCTAAAAATTAGTTCCCGAAATCTCACAATGGTAATATTTTAATTGAAATGCAAGAAGAATGCAGTATCTCAAATATTCCTTGTCGGACGCCATTATATTCACTAATAATTTTTCAGGTTAAGTCCGCAGGACCGCCACCTATTATTTTTTAATTACTTATGTTAATTATTATGTTTTACAATAATCAATTGGCCCTTTCTCGTCAATTTCGGAAATCAAGTTTAAGATTAAGTAATTTTGAACCTGACTGTATACCTTTAACTTCTTCTTCCAATCTTATGTAATCGGTCGTCTTCATCTAATACAAGCTTGCTCTCCGAATTCTCCGATGGTTCTTATGTTTAAATGATTTTTTTTCCTTCCTTCTTTCTCTACATTTTCTTCATTTTTTTTCTCACGTTAATTGATCCTAGACTGTCGTATACAATTAAATCTGATCCTTCGTTTATCAGCAGCCATTCATTTAATCATTCATTCACTAAAATAAAAGTCTCCACTCTCTTATTCTTAGGGCCCCGTACATAAACTACCCTACCAATTTTAGGATATTTCTGACCCTACCCCCGCCCCACGGTGGCGGCCGGGGGTTTTCCCCCCCCCCCCCAAAAAAAAAAACCATCCGAAAAGTAACGCAGCCCAAAATTGTAAAAAATTGAAAAAAAGTTGAATTTGCAATCGAAAAAGACGAGTTTAAAAAGAAAATTAATTTTTAACCAAACAGTTTCATTAACAACCGAACAGTTTAACTTTCAAACAAGGGGTTCTCGATGTTACCAATTTTAGGCTATTTTAGACACCCCCCTCATACCGAAAAGGAACATAGCCCAAAATTCTATTAAAACATACCAAATTATTAACAAAGTACATGAATTTTTAACTTATAAAGGATAAATTTCTAACCAAAAATTGAAAAGTAAAATTTGCAGATAAAAAAATTAATTTTTATCAAAAAAAAAAAAAAAAAAAAACGAATTTTCAACAAAAAAGTTAAATATTAAACCAAAGAGGTGAAGCTTGAAAAAGTATGAATTTTTTTACAAACTAGTTCAACTTTCAACCAAGTACTTACATTTGAAAGTAAAAAAATTGAATTCTTTACCAAGTAGTAACATTTTCAACCAAAAAGATGAATTTTCCAACAAGAAGATTTTTCTTCAAATGTTTTTTTTTTTCATTTTTTTTCAGCAAGATTTTCTACCAAAAAATACGATTTTCCAACAAAAAAATCAATTTTGAAAAAAAATTTTGAATTTTTAAACGAAAAAGAGGAATTATCTACAAAACGGTTGAATTTTCATAATAAAAATATGATTTAAAAAAAAAAAAGTTAATTTTCAATCGAACAAATTCTTCACAAAGTACATGAATTTTTAACTTATAGAGGATACATTTCTAACCAAAAATTGAAAAGTAAAATTTTCAGATAAAAAAATTAATTTTTCTCAAAAAAAAACAAAGGAATTTTTGAGAAAAAAGTAAAATTTTAAACCAAAGAGGTGAAGCTTGAAAAAGTATGAATTTTTTTACAAACTAGTTCAACTTTCAACCCAGTAGCTACATTTGCAACTAAAAAAATGGAATTTTTTACCAAGGAGTAATATTTTCAACCAAAAAGATGAATTTTCCAACAAGAAGATTTTTTTTTTTCAAATTATTTTTTTCATTTTTTTTGCAGCAAGATTTTATACCAAAAAAAACACGATTTTACAACCAAAAAATCCATTTTGAACAAAATTTTTGAATTTTTAAACCAAAAGGAAGAATTATCTTCAAAACGGTTAAATTTCCATCATAAAAATATGATTTTTTAACAAAAAAGTTAATTTTCAAGCGAACGACTTCTTAACAATATACATGAATTTTTAACTTATAAAGGATAAATTTCTAACCAAAAATTGAAAAGTAAAATTTTCAGATAAAAAAAATTAATTTTTATAAAAAAAAACGAATTTTCAACAAAAAAGTTAAATTTTCAACCAAAAAGAATTTTCCAACAAGAAGATTTTTTTTCAATTTTTTTTTTCACTTGTTTTGCATGCAAGATTTTCTACAAAAAAAAACACGATTTTTCAACAAAAAAATCAATTTTTAACAAAATTTTTGAATGTTTGAACCAAAAGGAGGAATTATCTACAAAACGGTTGAATTTTCATCATAAAAATATGATTTTTTAACAAAAAAGTTAATTTTCAAGCGAACGAATTCTTAACAAAGTACATGAATTTTTAACTTATAAAAGATAAATTTCTTACCAAAAATTGAAAAGTAAAATTTTCAGATGAAAAAATTAATTTTTATCAAAAAAAAAAAAACGAATTTTTAAGAAAAAATTGAATTTTAAACCAAAGAGGTGAAGCTTGAAAAAGTATGGATTTTTTTACAAGCTAGTTTTTGAATTATTAATTAATATTGAATTTTTTACCAAGCAGTAACATTTTCAACCAAAAAGATAAATTTTCCAACAAGAAGATTAAAATGTTTTTTTTTCATTTTTTTCAGCAAGATTTTCTGCCAAAAAAACGCGATTTTCCAACAAAAAAATAAATTTTTAAAAAAAATTTTGAATGTTCAAACCAAAAGGAGGAATTATCTACAAAACGGTTGAATTTTCATCATAAAAATATGATTTTTTAACAAAAAAGTTAATTTTCAAGCGAACAAATTCTTAAAAAAGTACATGAATTTTTAACATATGAAGGATGAATTTCTAACCAAAAATTGAAAAGTAAAATTTTCAGATAAGAAAATTAATTTTTATAAAAAAAAAACGAATTTTTAATAAAAAAGTTAAATTTTAAACCAAAGAGGTGAAGCTTGAAAAAGTTTGAAAAAGTACCAAGGAGTAACATTTTCAACCAAAAAGATGAATTTTTCAACGAAAAGATTTAAATTTGTTTTTTTTTTTTTCATTTTTTTTTCAGCAAGATTTTCTCCCAAAAAACACGATTTTCCCAAAAAAATCAATTTTTAACAAAATTTT
>CAKNYM010051963.1:91608-104285 GCA_932195095.1 Andricus curvator
TTTTCAACCAAAAAGATGAATTTTACAAGAAGATTAATTTTTTTTTTTAATTTTCTTTCTATCCAGATTTTCTACCAAAAATACGATTTTCCAACAAAAAATCAATTTCTAACCAAATTTTTGAATGTTCAAACCAAAAGGAGGAATTATCTACAAAACGGTTGAATTTGCATCATAAAAATATGATTTTTTAACAAAAAAGTTAATTTTCAAGCGAACAAATTCTTAACAAAGTACATGAATTTTTAACTTATGAAGGATGAATTTCTAACTAAAAATTGAAAAGTAAAATTTTCAGATAAGAAAATTAATTTTTATAAAAAAAACGATTTTTTAACAAAAAAGTAAAATTTTAAACCAAAAAGAATTTTCCAACAAGAAGATTTTTTTTCAATTTTTTTTCACTTGTTTTGCATGCAAGATTTTCTACAAAAAAAAACACGATTTTTCAACAAAAAAATCAATTTTTAACAAAATTTTTGAATGTTTGAACCAAAAGGAGGAATTATCTACAAAACGGTTGAATTTTCATCATAAAAATATGATTTTTTATCAAAAAAGGTAATTTTAACAAATTGTTAAATCCTTCACCTAATTCGATTAATTTAAAATCAACGAGTTGCATTTTCAACTCAAAAGGTTGAATTTTCAACCAAGGAGAATAATTTTCGACAAAAAAAAAAGAATTTTTAACAAAATACATGAATCTTCAACTAATTTTTATTGAAAAATATTAATTTTCAACCCAAAGTGGAATAGTTACATTGATGATTGAAAAAAGAAATTCTATACCAAATAAAAGGAATTTTCAACAAAATTGATAAATTTTAATCCAAAGAGGTGAAGTTTGAAAAAGTATAATTTTTTTTACAAATTACTTCAACCTTTTACCAAGTAGTTACATTTGCAACTAAAAAAATTCAATTTCTTACCAAGTAGGAACATTTTCAACCAAAAAGATGAATTTTACAAGAAGATTAAAAATTTTTTTTTCCATTTTTTTTCCAGCAAGATTTTCTATCAAAAAACACGATTTTCCAACAAAAATCAATTTTTAACAAAATTTTTGAGTTTTTAAACCAAAAGGAGGAATTAACTACAAAACGGTTGAATTTTCATCATAAAAATATGATTTTTTAACAAAAAAGTTAATTTTCAAGCGAAAACTTTAATTTTCTACCAAATCGTTAAATCCTTCACCAAACTCGATTAATTTAGAATGAAGGAGTTGCATTTTCAACTAAAAAGGATGAATTTTCAACTAAGGAGAATAATTTTCGAAAAAAAAAAACGAATTTTCAACAAAAACATAAATTTTCAACTAAAAAGTATCAATTTTTATTGAAAACTATCAATTTTCAACCAAACGTGGAATAGTTACATTGATAATTGAAAAAAGAAATTCTCTACCAAATAAAAGGAATTTAAAAAAAAATGGTAAATCGTAAAAAAAATGAATTTTCAACAAAATAGTTCAACCCAGAAGATGATTTTTTAACTCAGATTAACTTTCTGAAAATAGAATAGTTAAATTTTCAACCAAGGATGTGAATCTTGAAAAAATATTAATTTTTAACAAAAAAGTTAATTTTCCACCAAATAGTTAAATTTTCTACCAAATGTTGAATCCTCAAGCAAACCAAATTAATGAAGGACCAAAAAGATGCATTTTTAACAAAAAATAAATAAATTTTCAACCGAGAAGATTAATTTTTGACCGAAAAAGACGAATTTTCAACAAAATACATAAATTTTTAACTAGCAAAGATTAAATTCTATGAAAAAATTTCAATTTTCAACTAAAGAGGGGGATTTCCAACTAAAATTATGAATCTTAAAAAAACGAATTTTCAACAGAATACTCCAAGCCAAAAAGATCATTTTTTAACCCGATAGATTTTTTTTTAAATCAAATAGTTAAATTGTCAACCAAGGAGGTGAATCTTGAAAAAATATTAATTTTCAACAAAAAAGTTAATTTTTCACCAAATGTTGAATCCTCAAGAAAACCAAATTAATTAAGGCCCAAACAGATGCATTTTTAACAAAAAATAAACAAATTTTCAACCGAGAAGATTAATGTTTGACCAAAAAAGACGAATTTTCAACAAAATACATGAATTTTTAACTAGATAAGATTAAATTTCATAAAAAATATCAATTCTCACCCAGAGAGGGGGATTTCCAACTAAAATTATGAATTTCAAAAAAACTAATGTTCAACAGAATACTCCAAGCCAAAAAGATAATTTTTCAACCCGATAGATTATTTTGTTTTTTAATGAAATAGCTAAATTGTCAACCACAGAGGTGAATCTTAAAAAAATATGAATTTTCAACAAACTAGTTTAACATCCAACCCAGAAGTTTAATCTTCAACTAAAAAAGATTAATTTTGAGTCAAGTAGTTAAATTTTCAACCAAAAAGATAAATTTTCCAGCAAGAAGATTAATGTTCTACCCAAAGACGAGTTTTCAGAAAAATACATTAATTTTCTACAAAATTGTTGAATTTCAAAACCAAAAGGATGAATTAGCTACAAAAGGGTTGAATTTCCAAATAAAAAATATGATTTTTCAACAAAAAAGTTAATTTTCTACCAAAAAGTTATATTTTCATAAAAAAAGTTTAATTTTCAACAAGAAAGTAAATTTTCAATCGAATAGTTTAATTTTCTACAAAATTGTTGAATCCTCAACCAAACCAAATTAATTTACAACCAAACTTTTGCATTTTGATTAATAAAGGGTAAATTTTCAACCAAGAATACTAATTTTCGACCAAAAATGACGAATTATTAACAAAATACACGATTTTCTGCTAGGAAAGATCAATTTTCAATAAGAAATATCAATTATCAACCAAAAATGGAATACTTAGATTGTTAGTTGAAAAAATTAATTATAAAAAAAATGAATTTTCAACAAAATAGTTACATTTTCAATAACAGAGACGAATTTTCAACTAAAACTATGAATTTAGAAAAAATTCACTTTTAGCAAAATAGGTCAACCCCAAAGATAATTTTTCAACAAAGAAGATTAATTTTCTCAAAATGGAATAGTTACATTTTCAACCAAGAAGAGGAATCTTTAACAAAAAATGATTTTTTTTAAAAGTAGTTCGACTTTCAACCAAGAAGCTGAATTCTTGACCAAAAAAAGATGTCTTCTTAACAAAATTGTGGCATTTTCAACAAAATAATGTAATTTTGAACACAATACTAGAATTTTCAACCAAACGAGATGAATTACAAACTAAAAATATAATAGTAGGCTCTTCAACCAAAATTCGTTAATTTTCTTTGTTGAGTTCTATTAACTTAGTTCGCATTTAGGTGAAAAACGAGAAAAAGGGGCAAAGGTTCGTTAAAAACCGAGAAAAAAAAAATTCTTTAAAATTTATCATCAGGAAACGTACTAAATGTTACCTTAGTTCATAAAGTTAATTTTCTCAAATTGGTAACTTACTTTATTGGTGGTCACCAAAAGAGACGAGTTTCAAGAAACTAGTTTTACTTTTAACCAAATGGTTGAATTTTTGAGCCCAAAAGGCGAATTTTTTCGAAGAAATTTGAATATTCAAAAAAAAATTTCATTTTCATCCAAGAAAGATGAATTTTCAACCAAGCAGGGAGACTTTTCTACCATAAAAGATGAATTTTCAATCCAAATGATCGAATTTTTAAGCAAAAAAGATTTTAAAATTCAACCATAAACATTTGCATTTTCAACCCAATTTACAACCCAAAAAGTCGAATTTTAAAGCAAAAAGTTCATTTTCAACGCAGAGAAGTAACTTTTTTACCATTAAAGATGAATTTTCAACCCAAAAGGGAGAATTTTCAACAAAACAGTTGAATTTCTACCCAAGAAAGATGACTTCACCAAACTAGTCGAATTTCCAACAGAATAATTAAACTGTCAACAAAATAGTTGAACTTTTAACAAAATAGCTTAATTATTAATCCACAAAGATGCATTTTCTGTCCAGAGGCGAATTTTTATCAAAATACATGAAATTTCAAGGATTCAAGATTCAAGTTCAATTAGTAATGAAAAAAATCTATTTTTTGAACCAAAAATGGAATCGTCAAGTTTGCAGTTTAAAAAATTGATTTTCGATTTAAAAAAATGTATTTTCAACCAATTGAGTTTAACCAAGAAAGACGAATTTTGAACTGAATAAGATGAATTCTTAATCAAAAAGATGAATTTTCAACAAAAGAGTTCAGGTTTTAAGCTAAAAGTCGATTGTTTTAGTAAACAGTTGACTTTTCATCCGGAAATGATAAATTTCTAACAAGAAAATTAATTCTCAATCAAGAAAGATTAAAAGAAAGTTTAACAAAAATTAAAAAAAAAATTGAACAATTTAAATTAAAAATTGAAAGAAGTTTAACAAAATACTTGAATTCTCCACAAAAAAGATTCAGTTTAAAAATAAATTCCCAACTTAAAAAAACAACTAATTTTCAATAAAATAGTTAAATTTTTAACCAGAGCTGAACTTGATAATAAAATTATGAACCTTTAAAGGAAAAATATGAATTATCAACAAAAGTGTTCGATGTTCAACAAAATAGTTCAATTTTAAACCAAAAAGATTTTTTCTAACCAAGAAGATTGATTTTTGCCCGAAAAAGACGAATTTTCAACCAACAAGTTGAACTTTCAACTACAAAAAAATTTCAAACATATAATTAAATTTTTTACTAAAGAAGATCTGTTAAAAAAATTAATTTTCAGTCAAAGCTGAAACGAATTATCAACAGAAGAGTTAAATTTTCGACCAAAGAGATGAATCTTCATATAAAAAAATTATTTTTTAATAAAGTAGTTGCATTTTCAACAAAATAATTTAATTTTCAACCGAATAGTAGAATTTCTAACCAAACGCGATACGTTTCAAACCAAAAATATAACAGTAAACTTTTCAAGCGAAAGAAATGAACTTCTAACCAAAAATAGTTGGATATTCGTGTTGGGATTAATCAATTCTTTTTTGATCAGAAATTCAGTTATTTTTTTTAGTTGAAAATTTATGTATTTTTTAACTAACAATGTAACTATTTTATTTTTAATTGAAAATGGATATTTTTAATTGAAAATTGATATTTTCTAGTTGAAGATTCATGTATTTTATTCAAATTTAATTATTTTCTTGAAAATTAAACAATTTTGATGAAAATGTAACTTTTTGGTACAAAGTTAACTTTTTGAAATTCAACAGTTTTGTTAAAAGTTGATGCATTTTGTTTGAAATTCGTTTTTTTATAGAAAACTAATCATCTTGCCGGATAATTCATTTTTTTTTGTTAAAAATTTGAATATTTGGTTCAAAATTCTTTTTTTCCAGTTGTAAATTCATCTTCCTAGTTGAAATTTTAACTATTCCATTTTTAGAAAATTAAGTTTCTGGGTTATGAATCATCTTTTGGAAAAAGAGGGATAATTTAGATTTTTAACCCTTTAAAGGCCGAGTTTTTTCTGAGGGTTCGGTAAAATCGATACATGGTGAATCTGAACTCATGAGTACCCAGTGTGAGAAAAAAAATTATTCCAGAATTTTTCCACCCTCAGAAACTACCCCCAAATCGAAAAACCACCCCAATCGCTTGAAAATATTTTAAAATATTATAATCTCATTTTCTGTTATGCTATCCTAATCCAAATCTGAATATGGGTATCCTGGAATACGTGAATATATTCTAAGGAACTGAAGGATCATCATCTGTTTTACCACTGTTAGGGGTAGTTTTCAATTTGGATATGTTTGCCACAATGTTTTCATGTGTTTCCAGGAAAATATATATATACTGAACATCAATAAAAGTACATTTTCAGGTGCATCACCACAACTAGGGGTGGTTTTTTTATGTTCTATAACTGTTAAGGGTAGTTTTTGATTCGGATATTGATGATTCATATTTTGTATATGTTTCGAAAAATATATATGAACTGAACTACAATGAAAGTGCATTCTTGGACGTATCATCACTGCTAGGGGTGGTTTTCGATTTTTATTTACTGTTAGGGGTGGTTTTTGGTCCGCACCTTTTTGCTACAAATTTTTGATGTGATTTCAAAGCATACATATGAAATTGCGACCCAGAAAAAAAATTTTCCTGGAATTTATGCTTATTTCTAATTTTGTCGCAATTTTCGCCAAATTTTTCATGATTGGATGCATCCTTCATCTTCAAAATGAGACCTTAACAAAGACGATACGTTTATTTTTATGGGAGTTACAATTTTTCAAAGCAGGTGGGACGTATGTGTCCCACTGGCCGTTAAAGGGTTAAATTGAATTTCTTTGAATCAAAAAAATTTTTATTTCATTATTTTATCATTTATTTAATTTTATATATAATTTAAAAAAGGGTTGGACAAACCACCGCAGAGTCCCACTGAGAGCAACCGCCATCTAAAAATGACACCGGCTCCCAGTACAACCGCGGTAAATCACACTTACTTATGGCCACGTCTCACAACCGTGAAATGGGTGGTCACAGGGCATGATGAAATCACGACGACAGGCCGGCAAAACCCTGGTGTGTCTTGAGGACACTAAGCGACCCAAGGATGACAGCTTCCTGCATCCATCTCACAACTGCCTTGGCATATTTTTGGCACGCGGGTATGGCTTCAAGATTACGAACCAGTGATCGTTTTGCATCTCCAAGAGCACCTATCACAAGGACAATTACTTGTATCGAATATTTTGGGTACAGTCGTTGCAGCTCCCTTTTAAGGTCTTGATACCTCTCCTCCTTTTCTTTCTCCTTGGCAGTGATGTTGTATTCGGACGGAGCCGAGAATTCGATCACGAATATAGTTCGTTTCTCGAAGTCTTGGAGAACGATGTCACCCCTCGAGTGTGCAACGGAGACTGCTGCCCAAAAATCGTAGTTCCAAAAAATTTGACACTTCTCGTTTCGGACAATCGACTCTATCTCCCTTGGAGCGTTCGGTAGGGCATGGTCGCGACCAACACCGTAAGAGCGACAAAGATGGTAATAAAGTACTCTCAGGGCCGCAATATGTCTATAGATATACGTCGTTCCTGCGTGAGTGGAACACCCCGATAGTATGTGTTCTAGGTACTCAGCGTGTGCATGACACGCACTGCACCTATCGCTGGGAACTTCTTGACATAAAATGCGGTCACACTATGCTAGGGTGGAAATGACACCGTCTTGGTATGCGAAAATGAAACCCTCTGTACCTGAATGAAGCCCTGATGATCTGAGGAAAGCAAAGTTTGCTCCTTTGACCAGGACTGTTTTTCTACATTTCTGTGAAAGTTTCCGTGCATTTTCTTATCGAGTAGCTGTTTGTGAAATTTTTCAACTGCTGCTTTCTTCACTTCGGCTTTTAGAAGTGAAGCATCTAGATGGAGTAATGCACTTTCCTCACTTCTGATGTTAAAATTCAGACCAAGGGTCTCGGCCGCTTACTCCGTGGCTTTGTAAAGAAACGTTCCTTCGCCAATCATCTCGTGGTTCCTGATCATTTTTAGGAGAGGATCTCTGCCATTCGCAACGATGTAAGCTGTACTTAGAACAATTCGCTTGTAAAGACTCTGGAGATTCAGAAGTCCGCGTCGGCCTTGATGGCGTGAAATGTATAATCACGGAACTGACGAATTGATATGCAAGCTTTTATGCATATGCATGATCTTACGTGTGGTGATATCAAGGGCCGTAAGCTTGTTCTTCGTCCATTGCACCACACCAAACGAGTAGAGTGGAACCGGGACGGCAAGCATGTTAGTCGCAGATACCAATATCAATATCCGCTTCAAAGTCATGTTCTATATTATGGGGTATTTTTAAACTAAATAATCAATATATATATAAATAAATAGGTTGAACTATATCATTTGAAGTTAATTTTGTAAAATTACATTTTGGAACCCTTTAAATATTACAAAGCCAGTGGATCAGGAACTGGTGGCACATAAATACTGAAACTGGCATCGGCTAGTATTGGCACATCTGGTATGCTTTCCATGCCACCATTTTGTTTAATTTCACCCTCGATTCTTTGAATTTTTCCTCCTGCATCTATGTCAGCGTCAGTCGCATATGCGAACTTCTTAATCGTTGACATATTTAAGCGGTCAACACCTCACTCGTATGTATCTGTGCGAAAAACGGGACATTTAAGTTCAGTTTATACATAAAAGAATTGAAAGAAATGATATTGCATATTATATATTATATATATTACATCTACATATTACGTGACACTCTAAAGGGGTGGGGTTCTGCCCTAACGTCACAAAGTGCCGCATAGGGGGGGGGGGGGTCGCCAAGGTATTTTAACACGTGATAATTTTCTGATCAAAAAATATAAATTGAAATCTATGTCGATACATTAAAGACAATATTATCGACACAAAAAAATCAGTATCTGTATTTTTAAACCGAAAAGCCATAAAAGAAAAAATCGATTAAAAAAGATGAATGTAACAAAATAGTTGAATTTTCGACAAAGTCATTCAATTTTCGACAAAATTGTTGAATTCTTAAGTGAAAAATATAAGTTTTCTGCTAGGAATGGAACAGTTAAATTCTCATTTAAAAAAAAAACAACTAATTTTCAACAACAAGAAAAAACGAATTCTCAACCAGTTAAATTCAACTCACAAAATCACATTTTTAACAGAATACATGAATTTTCTATTAAATAGTTCAATTTTCAACTTATAAAGAAGAAATTTTCAACTAAAAATGGAAAAGCTACATTTTCAGATAAAACAATTAATTTTTGACCAAAAAACACGAGATTTCAACAAAGTAATTTAATTTTCAAATTATTAGTTCAATTTTTAACCAAACAGTTTAATTTTGTACCCAAGTAGTTGATTTTTCAACCACAACAACATAAATTCGTAACGTAAAATGTAATACTTAATATTTAAAAAAAAAGATTTTTATTTTAAATCAGAAACAGTTGAATTTAATCAAAAAAGACGAAATTTCAACAAAATATAGTTAAATCCACAACCAAAACAGATAAATATTGAACCAAGCAGTTGCATTCTTATCAAAAATGGATGAATTTCAAAACAAGAAGACTAATTTTCTACAAAAAAAGACAAATTTTGAACAAGGCATCACAGAAAAGACTAAGAATAAAATTTGTTGCAGGAAATTTTTTAGAGCGATAAAGTTTTGTTCAGCCAACTTCGCGTCTTTCAAAATACATGTGTTTGTCATGGAAAAACAAAAGAATGTTTAACCGACATTTGTGTAAAGTTTATCCTTTGAAGTTAATTTTTGTTGCAAAGAATCTTTCGTCGGAAATCGATGTAAAGTTTATCTTCTGTTTTTTTCTGTGATGAATTTTGAAACAGAAAAGATCAATTTTCAATTTAAAACATCAGTTTTCAACCAAAAATAAAATAGTTACATTTTCAGTGAAAAAAAATAAATATCCAAACGAAGACTGATTTTCAACAAAATAATGAAATTTTCGACGAAAAAGGCAAATTTTTGATCAAACAGCTGAATTTTTAATATACAAACATGAATTTTCTACCAAGAAGATTAATTTTGTACCAAAAGACGAATTTTCAAATAAAATACATGAATGTTCAACAGTATAGTTGAACTTTTAACAAAAAAATATAAGTTTTATACTATAAATCAAATAGTTAAATTTTTAGTTGAAAAAAACTAATTTTCAACAACAACAAAAAAGAATTTTTAACCAGTTGACCTCAACTAAAAAAGTCCATTTTTTAACAGAAAACATGAATTTTCTATCTAACAGTTCAATTTTCAACTTATAAAGGAAAAGTTTTTAACCGAAAATGGTTGAAAATTTAACTATTCCATTTTTAGAAAATTAACCTTTCGGGTTAAAAAATCATCTTTTGGTTTGAAATCTTTTGTTGAAAATTCGTTTTTTTAGGATTAGTTTTTGTAACTTACAATGTAAATATTTCATTTTTGATTGAAAATCGATATTTTTGTTGAAAATGGATCTTTCCTAGTTGAAAATTCATGTGTTTTATTAAAACTTCGTTTTTTGGTCGAAAATTAATCTTCTAGGTTGAAAATTCAAAATTAAACTATGCGGTTGAAAGATAACTTTCTTGTTAAAAATTCATATTTTTACTGTAATTTGGTGATTGTGAATTCTCTTTTGTTAAAGCTCTTTCGGATTTAACGACCACATTCTCATCACGTATCTCGTGTTTCGCATTCGATTTTGTTCAAAATGGGAACTTTTCTACGTTATGTTCAACACTATTAGATCAAATGTATATTACATTTATCACCGTAGCTCGGCCTCGGATTGCTTATTCAGATATTGCAAAATGAAGTAAAAATTTTATTGATCATGATTACTTTAATATTTGTTCCGTATTTTGCATTCAATTTTATTCTCAACTTCCCTGAAAATGTATATCATTTCAATAAATTTATATTATTACAATTCATAATATGCATTGGTATTGAAACAGACGTATTTTCATTGTATTGTTTTTATAATAAAAAAAGTACGCATTCTATGAAAAAAAAACAATTTTGTTATCAAACATTTTTTTCAACTTGTTTCGCTTTTTTTGAAAATTTAACTTTTTGCTAGAAAATGAATTTCTTTGTTAAAAAAATCATATTTTTGGGTTGAAAATTCAACCGTTTCGTAGATAATTCGTCGCTTTGGCTAAAAGTTGAACTACTTGGTTCAAAATGGTACAAAATGATTGTTTTCCTGGCTTGTTTCGTTTGTCCACAAATTTAATTTTTTAATTTTTAATGTTGTTTTTTACTAATAAAACAAAAAATACGCGTTCTATCCGAAAGTTATTCATAAAAAATTTGTAGATCTTTTTTTGGTGCACAATTTTTTCGATTCATCTTTTTTTTGTATGCATAGTTTGACCGCAAAATGGAATTTTTCATTATTTTTTGTGCAATCAAAAGTTGAATTTTCGATGTGTCAACAAAATGTAAAAAGTTGTTATGATAATCTTGTATAGTATTTGAAAAGCAACGTCTTTCCTTTCTTGGCTGTTGTTCATATCGTGCGTTTTTTGGCTTGAAATGTTCATTTTCGTTATTTTTTCGAATTTTGAAAATGCTCTAACTTTTTGAATTTTTATCCAAAATAGCTGGCGAACGAACTCGTCCTTTTTTATGTCTTGAAAACGTGGAGATGTAATGAAAATCGACAAAGTCAACTTTTACATGAAGTTAATACCTTCTCATTAGGATGAGGATGTAAAAAATTAATCTTCCGGGTTAAAAATCATTTTTTGGGTTCAACTCTCTTGCTAAAAATTAATTTCTTTGATCAAAAATGAATTCTTTACGGTGGAAAATTCATCCCTTTTTGTTGGAAATACAACTGTTCGGGTCCAAATTAATCTAGTTTGGTTGATGATTTTACAATTTGGTATAAAATAAAAACTATTCGGTCGTATTTGATTAAAAATCCATTTATTTAGTACCTATGAGGAAGTAAAATGCTTACAAAATGACCACAAATAAATACACCTATAGTGAATACATCCATAGTGCTCGCAGCGGTATTTTATTCTAAAACTGTAAAATGTTGAATATTTTGATCTGATATTGTTAAATTTTGAACACTTCAATTTGAAATTGTAAAATTCATTATATTATAAAAATATTGTATTTACTATTCTTCCAATCAGAATTGGCTCAATTTTGTCAATTTAAAAGATTTGAAACCCGTATATAAATGTAGAATTTACTTAACTTAAGATATTTAAAGCAAGAAATGTTTCAACTTCCTAAAATACAAAATGTAAAACTTGTTCCAAATTTTGGCATTCATGAAGTTCGACTTCTTCACTATTAACATTTATCATTTTGACCTTCAGATTTAAATTTGAACGCTACTATTTTCGAAAGTATTGGAATCCTTAAAATATTCCACATATATATTCGTATTTAATATTATTACTGTGAATACTTAATGATTTTAACATTTTGGTAATGAAACTAATAATAAATCATATTTTCTCAAGTTTCTTCCTTAAAATCCCAAATCTCATTGAAATAACAAATCGTAAGTCTTATTCCCAAAAAACTCAAGCCCAAACCGTGTATAAGTCCAAAACCATGGGGCCCAGAACCATAAGTCCAAAAAACGATAAGGCCTAAAAGTAACGCCCCAAATAATAGGTTTAAAACACCAACCCGTAATTTTTAATGCCCAAAACCATAGGACTCAATATGGGAGGCCCAAAAATATAAGGCCCAAATAATAAAATATACAAACATCAAGTCTCAAGCCATAATGTCCAAAGTATGAGGCCCAATCAATAAAATCCAAACAAAAAGTCTCAAATCGTAAGGCCCAAAACCGTAAGTCCAAAGTTATTAGGACCAAAAATATAAGGTCGAACCAATAAGATCGAAGCAGAAAGTCTCAAGTCGAAACACCCAAACCATAGGGCATAGCTCCTAAGCGGCATGTCAGGCCTATAACGATAGATCTCAAACTATATAACCCAAAAATATAATGCCCAAACAACATCCAAATCGCAAGTTTCAAGTCGAATGACCCAAACCATAGGTATCAAGCTTTAGGGCCCATCAATATCAAAACCGTAAGCCTCACGTCTTAAGACCCAAAGCATAAGTCTCAACCTGTAAGGCCCAAAAGTATAATGCCAAAACAATATTGAA
>CAKNYM010051963.1:113834-147910 GCA_932195095.1 Andricus curvator
GACCCATGAGAAATTTGTAGATCTTTTTTGAATGCACAATTTTAGTCTAGTCATGATTTGTCGTATCTTGCATAGTTTGACCGTGAAATTGATTTTTTTGATTTTTCATTATTTCTTGTGCGATAAAAATATGAATTTTCGATTTTTCAAGAAAATTCAAAAAGTCGTTATGATAATCTTGTAGGACGTGCGAAAAGAAACACTTTGCCTATCTTGACTTTTTTTCGTATCGTGCGTTGTTTGGCCGAAAATGTTACTTTTCGCTTTTTTGGGGGGATTTTGAAAATGCTGTAACTCGGACAATTTTCTTTTCATCAAAAAAAGTCGTAAGGATAAATTGTTTAGATTTTCGAGTACTATAAGCGCCCGCACATATAATTTTGAAATTTGGAAAAAAGTGGTCTAAACATTTTTGAAAATGCTCTAACTTTTTGAATTTTCAACCAAAATGGCTGGTTAACGAACTCGATTCCTCTTTTTGCCCCCTGAAACTGTGTGCCAAAGCACAATCTAATCCGATTAGTCTTTCAAAAGTTATCCGATATACAGACGACGACGACGACGACGACGACGACGACGACAGACAGACAGACACCGACGTAAAAACCATTTTTTCTGACTCAGGGGGCCTCAAAACGTCGACATTTGATGGAATCCGCGAAAGTCATTTTTCACATAAAACCAATACTTTCTCATTATGATGAGAATGTAAAAACACGTAGAATATTGTCAAACTTTATATATAGGATAGACGCAAGCAACATGCAGTCAAAACACAACCGAACTTTGAAAAAAAAACAACAAGAGACGAGTGACATGGAATTGATACACAACAAAATAAAGTAACACACAAATAACAACAAAAGTAACATAAAAATGGTGCTGACTCAGGACAACCTGTTTGGTGCCGACTCAGGACCACTATAAATGTTTACACCTTTCATGATAGTACGCACACGAAACAAATCCGAATGAAAAATCTACTTTATCAGGCGAAAGCACACAGAATACAGAAACCAACGTACTTAATTGAACTTTTCAAAATATTTACACTCCTGTAGCTGCTTCACAAGAATGGAAGAAAATGGAATTCCGTTTGCACAAGAAATGTATACTCCGCTCACGCTGTCAAGCGAATACTAATGTGACAATTGTCAGCGTAAATTACGTCCCTGTCTACCAACCTGTCATACGAAAAATGGTTAAGCGGACACGCGCACCATCTATGAGCAACGCGAGGGTGCCGGCTTAATCCAAAGTGCCGACTTAGGACTAATATACATAATTCAAATATATTCCGAAATATTGCTTCATATTCCCAAATATTCCCTCATATTCCTACATATTCCCGTGTTCTTCATATTCTTTGTATTCCCAAACATTCCGAAATATTCTCTATATTCCCGAATATTCTTTAGGGAATATATTCCTGATACACAAAAAATCAGAGTGGTCGACTTCTCGGCTTGGGACATATGGTTTGGATCTTACCCTAAAAATGAAAAATTACAGTGAAATTTCCCTATTACCTGAAGGCACGTGAATTAAGAAAAGTGCAGGCATGATGAAATGATGTCACCACTTGCGTAATGAGAGCACGTTATGCAGAATGGGGCGGTAATTTGCGTCTAACTCGTGCTAGTGTCGGCTGCACGTTACCATTTGAGGTTAAAAAATCGCGATGCGTTATGCGATCGAGAATCGAGATCCAAGGATCTGGGCATCGATTCGAATATTCGCTGAAATGAGTTATTCGCAAAACTTTCCGAGCAATACTGGGAAAATCAAGGCCGCGAAATTCCTATTACAATGAGGGGTCGTCCATAAACTGCGTTACCAATATTAGACCATTTTTGACCCCCCAGGCCCCCTCGATGACCATCGGGGGGTTTTCTCCGCCCCCCCCCCCCCCCTTCATGCCGAAGAGTAACGTAGCTCAAAATTCTATCAAAGGATAAGAAAGATGGTGATTTTTCATATAATAATATTTTCATAAAATAATAATGGAAGAATAAATTGTGTCAACAAAAAATAATGTGAGTACTATATTGAATTCAATATAAAACACTTTTAATTCCTAGGATTTCAAGTCTCAATATATATTATATTATTATGTATTGAACAAGATTAATTTTCTATTCAAAAACCGAATTTTCAACAAATTACATAAATTTTCAACTCATAAAGGATAAATTTCTAACAAAAAATGGAAAAGTGAAAATTTCAGATAAAAAAATTAATTTTTGTCGAAAAAAAACGAATTTTCAACAAAAACGTTACATTTTCAACCGAAGAGCTGAATCTTGAAAAAATATGGATTTTTAATAAAATGGTTCAACTTTCAACCAAAGAAGATGAATTTTCCAGCAAAAAGATTAATTTTCTACAAAAAAAATGAATTTTCAACGAAATACATGAATCTAAAACTAGAAAAGATCCATTTTTGATAAACAATATCAATTTCTAACCAAAAATGTATTAGTTGCACAGTAAGTTAAAAAAAATTAATTCTTAATAAAAAAAAAGAATTTTCAACAAACTGGTTACATTTACAAGCAAAGAGATGAATTTTCAAATATAACAATAAATCATCAAAAAATGAGTTTTTAAAAAAAATAGTTCAACTCAAAAGATGATTTTTTTAACCTAGAAGATTAATTTTCTCAAAATGGAGAAGTTAAATTTTCAACCAATTAGATGAATCTGAAAAAAACGAATTTTTAACAAAATATGTACATGAATCTTCATTCTTCAACTAGAAAAAATGAATTTTCAACCAAGAAGTGGAATAGTTACATTGTTATTTAAAAAAATTAATTCTTAACAACAAAAAAACGAGTTTTCAACAAACTAGCTACATTTTCAATCAAAGAGATGAATTTTCAACTATAATGATGAATCTCAGGAAAATTAATTTTCAACAAAAGAATTTAACTCAAAAGATGATTTTTTAACCCCAAGGTTAATTTTATAAAAATGGAATAATTAAATTTTTAACTAAGGCAAAGAGGTGAATTAGAAAAAATAGGATTTTTTGATAAAATAATTCACCTTTCAACCAAGTAGTTGAATTTTCAACTAAAAGGACGAATTATCTACAAAATGGTTGAATTGTGTCTACCAGAAAATACATTTTGTTAACGAAAATTTTCAACCAAGAAGATTAATTTTCGCCCAAAAAAGAAGAATTTTCAACAAATTAGATGAATCTTCAACTAGAAAAGATCAATTTTCAATGAAAAATATAATTTTTCAACCAAAATTGGAATAGTTATATTGTTACTTAAAAAATTAATTTCTTAACAAAAAAAAATGGAATTTTCAACAAAATAGATGAGTTTTCAACCAACGAGTTCAACCCAAAAGATGATTTTTTAACCTGGAAGATTATTCTTTTTTTTAATGGAATAGTTAAATTTTCAACCAAGGAGTTGAATCTTACAAAAATATGAATGTTTAACAAACTGGTTCAACTTTCAACGAAGTATTTGAATTTTTCAAATGAAAAAGATGAATTTTTAACCAAATAGTCAAATTTATAACTCAAAAGATGAATTTTCCAGCAAGAAGATTAATTCTCTAACAAAAAACACGAATTTTTAACAAAATAAATTAATTTTCAACCAAATTATTGAATTTTAAAGCCAAAATGATGGATTATATATTAACAAAACGGTTGAATATTCAATCCGAAAATAGAACTTTTTAACTAAACTTTTTAATTAAACTTTCTAATTAAATTAACTAAATTTAAACTAAAAAAATTTATTTTTAACGAAAAAAGTTAATTTCTAATCGAACAGTTTAATTTTCTACCAAAATGTTGAATCCTGAACCAAACCAGAATAATTTAGAAACAAACATTTGCGTTTTTCATAAAAATGATAAATTTTGAACAAAGAAGATTAATTTTCGACCAAAAAAAGACAATATTTTATTACGCATACGATATTTTATTCACATAAGACATCACTTTTCAGTCCCTAGGGACTAAAAAGTCTTTTTAATCCCTAGGGACTGAAAAGTGACGTCAGAGATGAATAAAGATTAATTTTCAATCAAAAATATCAATTATCAACCTGAATTGGAATAGTTACATTGTAAGTTAAAAGAATTAATTCTCAATTTAAAAAAAGAAGTATCTATAAATTAGTTACATTTTCAACAAAAATGAAATATCATAAAATTAATTTTTACTTTAATAAAGTTTGTTTTTACACGGCTTCGCTTGGGTGCTCTCTCACGATGCAGATTGAATACTTGTGCAACTCTAAACCTATGTTTCCACCTGCTGCTGGTGTAAAATCTTTTGATTTTGAAGAATGTGCCATCATATCTGGAATTTTAGTACAAATTTCTATAGAAATACATAGTAAATGATATAATAAATAATAAATTGTTTAAAATGTTTAAATGGGTTTGACTTTAATATTATAGTTTAGATAAAAAAGTTGTACTTATTAATAAAAAGGTTAAAACGGCATGTATGTTTTTATGTAAGCTGAAAAATAGCCAAACTTTGAATTCGTTTATGAAAATTGTTAAAATAATTGATAATTATTGTAAATTTGCAAAGAAACGTAGGAAAGAGTTATTGGAAATATATTCTTTGTTGATTCCGCAAAAAAAAAATAAGCCTAATTGTTGAAAAATGGCCTAACTCTTCATTTGTTTATGAAAATTGTTTAAATAGTTAATAATTCTTGGAAATTTAGAAAAAGTCATCGGAAAGATATTCTTAGTTGACGCCGTGAACAAATTCTGCCTTTTCCTTAAAAAAAAGGGAAGCTCTGAATATGTTAATGAAAATTGCTTAAATAATTACAAATTATTGTAAATGTGCAAAGTATCGTAGAAAAGAATTAATTGAAATACATTTTTTGTTGATTCCGGAAACAAATTGTGTCTATTCTTTAAAAAAAAGCCAAACCTTTATTTTCTTCATGAAAATTGTTTAAATAATTAATAAAGCTTTGAAATTTCAGGAACATCATAGAAAAAAGTCGTCGGAAAGATATTCTTAGTAAATTCTGTGAAAAATTGAGCCTATTTGTTGAAGAATAGCCAAACTCTGGATTTTTGAATGAAAACTGTTTAAATAACAGATAATTCTTGTAAATTTACAAAGCAACATAGAAAAGTGTCATCGGAAAGACATTTTTAATTCACTCCGTAAACCAATTGTGCCTATTCCTTGAAAAACAGCCAAGCTCTGAATATGTTTATGAAAATTGTTTAAATAATTTCAAATTATTGTAAATGTGCAAAGTATCGTAGAAAAGAATTAATTGAAATATTTTGTTGATTCCGGAAACAAATTGTGTCTATTCTTTAAAAAAAAAGCCAAACCTTGATTTTCTTCTTGAAAATTGTTTAAATAATTAATAAAGCTTGGAAATTTCAGGAACATCATAGAAAAAAGTAGTCGGAAAGATATTCTTAGTAAATTCTGTGAAAAATTGAGCCTATTTGTTGAAGAATAGCCAAACTCTGAATTTGTTTATGAAAACTGTTTAAATAACTGATCATTCTTGTAAATTTACAAAGCAACGTAGAAAAGTGTCATGGAAAAGACATTCTCAATTCACTCCGTAAACCAATTGTGCCTATTCCTTAAAGAACAGCCAAGCTCTGAATATGTTTATGAAAATTGTTTAAGTAATTACAAATTATTGTAAATGTGCAAAGTATCGTAGAAAAGAATTAATTGAACTATTTTGTTGATTCCGGAAACAAATTGTGTCTATTATTTAAAAAATAGCCAAACCTTTAGTTTCATCATGAAAATTGTTTAAATAATTAATAAAGCTTGGAAATTTCAGGAGCATCATAGAAAAAAGTAATCGGAAAGATATTCTTAGTAAATTCTGTAAAAAATTGAGCCTATTTGTTGAAAACTAGCCAAACTCTGAATTTGTTTATGAAAACTGTTTAAATAACTGATCATTCTTGTGAATTTACAAAGCAACGTAGAAAAGCGTCATCAAAAAGACATTCTTAATTCACTCTGTAAACCAGTTGTGCCTATTCCTTGAAAAATAGCCCCATCCTGAATATGTTTATGAAAATTGTTTAAATAATTGATAATTCTGAGGAATTTGCAAAGCATCATAAAAAAAGTCATCATAAAAAAAGTCATCAGAAAGATATTCTTCGTTGATTCTGTAATAAAATTTAGCTCATTCGTTGAAAAATAGCCAAACTCTGAATTCATTTATGAAAATTGTTTAAACAATTACTAATTCTTTGGAATTTTTAATGATTTTAAATTAAAAATTGAAAAAATAAAAAAATTAATTTGCAAAGTATCGTAGCAAAGAGCTTGGCATTCCCAAAGGGCATAAGCGCCAACATTTGTGACAGGAAACGGGCAAAAGGGTTAATGCAAAGTGTTTAAATAATTACAAATTATTGTAAATGTGCAAAGTATCGTAGAAACGAATCAATTGAAATACATTTTTTGTTGATTCCGGAAACAAATTGTGTCTATTCTTTGAAAAATAGCCAAACTTTTATTTCCTTCAGGAAATTGTTTAAATAATTAATAAAGCTTGAAAATTTCAGGAGCATGATAGATAAAAAGTCATCGGAGAGATATTCTTAGTAAATTCTGTAAAAAAATCAGCCTATTTGTTGAAAAATAGCCAAACCTTGAATTTGTCTATGAAAACTGTTTAAATAACTGATAATTCTCGTAAATTTACAAAGCAACCTAGAAAGAAGTAATCGGAAAGACATTCTTAGTTGACTATGTAAACAAATTGTGCCTGTTTCTTGAAAAATAGCCCAACCCTGAATATGTTTATGAAAATTGTTTAAATAATTTATAATTCTGAGAAATTTGCAAAGCATCATAAAAAAAAGTAATCGGAAAGATATTCTTCGTTGATTCTGTAATGAAATTTAGCTCATTCGTTGGAAAATAGCCAAACTCTGAATTCGTTCATGAAAATTGTTTAAACAATTACTAATTCTTTGGAATTTTTAATTATTCCAAATTAAAAATTGAAAAAATTACAAAATAAATTTGCAATGTAAAAAATAGCCAAACCTTTATTTTCTTCATGAAAATGGTTTGAATATTAATAAAGCTTGGAAAATTCAGGAGCATCATAGAAAAAAGTAATCGGAAAGATATTCTTAGTAAATTCTGTGAAAAATTGAGCCTATTTGTTGAAAAATAGCCTACCTCTGAATTTGTTTATGAACACTGTTTAAATAACGGATAATTCTTGTAAATTTACAAAGCAACGTGGAAAAGAGTCATCGGAAAGACATTCTTAGTTGACTCCGTAAACCAATTGTGCCTATTTTTTTAAAAATAGCCCAACCTTGAATATGTTTATTAAAATTGTTTAAATAATTGATAATTCTGAGGAATTTGCAAAGCATCATAAAAAAAAGTCATCGGAAAGATATTCTTCGTTGAATCTGTAATAAAATTTAGCTTATTCGTTGAAAAATAGCCAAACTCTGAATTCGTTTATGAAAATTCTTTAAACAATTACTAATTCTTTGGAATTTTTAATTATTCCAAATTAAAAATTGAAAAAATAAATTTGCAATGTATCGTAGCAAAGAGCTTGGAATTCCAAAAGGGCATAAGCGCCAACATTTGTGACAGGAAAAGGGCAAAAGGGTTTATGAAAATTGTTTAAATAATTACAAATTATTGTCAATGTGCAAAGTATCGTAGAAAATAATTAATTGAAATAGATTTTTTTTATTCCGGAAACAAATTGAGTCTATTTAAAAAATAGCCAATCTCTTATTTTCTTCATGAAAATTGTTTAAATAATTAATAAAGCTTGGAAATTTCAGGAGCATCATATAAAAGAGTCATCGGAAAGATATTCTCAGTGAATTCTGTAAAAAATTGAGCCTATTTGTTGAAAAATAGCCAAACTCTGAATTTTTTTATGAAAACTATTTAAATAACTGATAATTCTTGTAAATTTACAAAGCAACATAAAAAAGAGTAATCGGAAAGACATTCTTAGTTGGCTCCGTAAACCAATTGTGCCTATTTCTTGAAAAATAGCCCAACCCTGAATATGTTCATGAAAATTATTTAAATAATTGATAATTCTCAGGAATTTGCAAAGCATCATAAAAAAAAGTCATCGGAAAGATATTCTTCGTTGATTCTGTAATAAAATTTTGCTTATTCGTTGAAAAATAGCTCAAAAGGCATAAGCGCCAACATTTGTCACAGCAAAAGGGCCAGAAAAAAGTCTTGAACGACTTTAGGCCACGAAACCCTTTTTTTGTAGGCGCATGGCACCTACTTTGACTAATTTTTTCTCGCCACGTGAATCACGGAAGCGATCAAGAATTGATGGAATTCGAACAAAATTTATTTATATACCAGATTTGCATCATCGCTCTGACAGAAGACACGTGCGAGATCGCCTGCGTTGTTATAGATTAAGATGAGCTTTGAGGAAACTATTTTATTTCCTTATTTCTTCCTTAACAACAAATTCCAGTTTTACGTAACAGCTTTTTTCAGGGGGGTCCCTGAAAATTTTATCATTTGTCTGATAGGGGTGGGGAGTGTGGGGGGGGGAGTTTGAAATAGTAAAATACATTTTAACAGTCTCACGTAAACTCAAAATCATGATGAACGTTTAATTTTTTGTGTCAGGGCCTAAAATGTTTCCAGCTTGGAACTACAAACATATTGTACGTATACCCCCCCCCCCCACATTCCCCTCGCACACTTAGAAGAAGAAACCAAAAAATGAATGTTTTCAACAACAACAAAAAAACAGGCAAAATGAGATTATTGATCATGAAAATAGGGAAATAAATTCTTTTAAATAAAATTTATGTGGGTACTTCACTAAATTCAATTTGGGTCGCTCTAAATTCCTAAAATTTTGAATAAAAATATGACATTTTCAACAAAATAGATGAATTTATAACCAAATAGTTGAATTTTCAATCAAAAGGATGATTTTTGAAGTAGAATGATGAATCTTCAACCAAAAAATTAATTTCTAAGGAATTGGTTGAATTTTCTGAAAGAAAAAGAATTTTATACAAAAAAAAAAAAACGATTTTCAATAAAATGCCCAATTTTTTAACCAAATAGTTGAGTTTTCAACTGAAAAGGATAAATTTACAACCAAATAGTGGAAGATACAACTAAAAAAGATAAATTTTTAACCAAAAATAAATTAGTTAAATTTTCAGTTAGAGAAGTTAATTTTGAACCATGAAAAATGTATTTTCAAAGAAATTTTCAACCAAAGACATGAAATATCAAGTAAAATGATGAATTTTCAACCGCAAAAATGAATTTTCAACAAAAGAGTTAAATATTCAACCAAAAGAGATGAATATTTAAAACAAAATGACGAATTTTCAACCAAGAAAGAATTTCCAGTCAAGAAAGAAAAATATTTCAACCAAATCTTTGAATGTTCAAGTCAAAAAGACGAATGTTCTACAAAACAGTTGATTTTTCAACTAAAAAATATGAATTTTTATTAAAAAAGTTTCTTTTCGATTAAAAAGTTGAACTTTCTACTAAAATAGTTGAACTTTTAACCAAAAAAAAAATACATTTTTAAGAAAAATGGATGACTTTTGACTAAAATAGTTGAATTTTCAATAAAATAATTAAATTTTCACATCAAACAGTTCAATTTCTAACCAAAAAGATGAATCTTCAACCAAAAAAGACGAATTTTTAACAAAATAGTTGAATTTTTTACCAAATAGATTAATTTTCAACTAAAATTATGAATCTTCAACAAGAAACTGCAATTTATTTTGAAATTTGTTTGTATCTTTTGTGGTTTCCGAAAAAAATGCGAAAATTCAATTTTCGAACGAGATAGATGACTTCTTTCCAAAATAGTTGAATATTCAATAAAATAATGAAAATTTTCTATAAAATAGTTGAATTTTTTGTGACATAATTGAATTTTCAACAGCAAAAATTAATTATCAAGCAAACAGTTGCATTTACAATCAAATAGTTGATTTTCCATGCAGAAGGGACGAATTTGCAAAAAATAGTGGAATTTTGAATACAAAAGGACAAATTTTCTATAAAAAAAGACAATTGTTTAATAAAACATGCAAATTTTCATCAGAAGAATTAAATTCTTAACAAAATAGTTTGTAACAACAAAGTTGAATTTTTGGCCTAAATCAAAAATTAATTTTCAATCCGTAAGGACGAATTTTCTTTAAAAAAAGACAAATGATCGACAAATCAGTTAAATTTTAGAGCGAATAATTAAATTTTCAAGAAAATAGTTGAATTTTCGGCCTAACTCAAAAATGAATTTTCAACCAAATAGTTAAATGTTCAATAAAATATTTGAATTTTTCACAAAATAATTAAATGCTAAACAAAATAGGTGAAAAAATTCTCTTGGCTACAAAAATGGTTGAACCCACAAGATGTCTTCATTATTGAAGGCCAAATTCAACAAAAAAATTTAATAAAAGAACATAAATGCGGAGTTTTTTTTTCAAATTTCAAATTTTGAACTTTTTTCAAATTTTCTGATGGATTTCGAAAGAGGACGGGAAAGCTCGCCAGAATCTGACAAGGAAATCAGAACATCTAATATATATTAAAATATATATTTTAAAGAAGGAATTAGTATTTTTTTTAGAAGTAAGTGTCAACATTCAAACACTCATAGCTTCGTGAATTTCTTTTTCTCAAATCGGAAAAATACGTGTCGCCTAATTTCCTCTAATAAAAAAAATATTTGAGAGATTCTGCTACTTGAAGTGTATAACCTGCCTAATTTAAAATGGACTCGATCTTAAGATATTTGAATGAAAAATTGCCCCATTTTTAACATTTCAAAGACCTGATCGTTTTCACCTTTTGTGACTTTAATTTGACTGTCCTCGAGATTTTCTCAAAAGAGAGCAAAATATTTTGTAGACGAGGAAATATTCCTTCTAGGGGAAATTTTTAGCTTCCTAGTAGAGGAAATCGGAAGTTCCCGATATAAATATGTAACGGAATTGAAAGAATCTGGAAATTCTACAAATCAATATTTGGATTGAAATCAAGAATTGGACGTAAAAAAAAATTACCAATGTAAACGGAACTGTCGCCAGCGTAGATATAAATCTCTCTGACTAAGAATAACGGTACTTTCTTTTTTATTTGCGCAGGCCACGTGGAGGGCTCCTTAATACTTGTGTTTTCGTCAAGTTTTGACAATTGCTATAAGGCTTCAATGCAGGTCACACGACCTTCTTTCCGATTCGATAAGGTCACGAGATGAAAAATCGGAATTTCGACAGATCTTCCAGATAATAAGCCAAGTTCACACGTGTTGCATCAACCTACTTTGGACACGCAAAAACACCGATGGGGAATTTACTCGTCAAAAACCTGTATGCATTAATCTCTATTATGCGAGCTATTATGCCTCATTACGTCCTATTACGCAAGAATCCGCAATAATACGCCTTACTACGTAATAATACGCATTATTGCATATTATTATGCCTTATTGCGCATTAACGCATCTTCTTAGACTTCATTACGCATTAATACACCTTATTACGCCCTACTACGCATTGATGCACATTATTACACCTTGATATTACTCATTGATACTCATACACCTTGATTACTCATTGATACGCCTTAATAGCCTTAATACGCATTACTGCGAATTAATACGTCTTATTGCCTATTATACGCCTTATTACGCCTAATTGCGCATTAATACGCCTTATTACGCCCTTTTACGCATTAATACGGCTCATTACGCCTTTTTTAGCAATAATACGCCTTATTACACATTGATACGCCTTATGGCGCACTATTTCGCATTAATACGCCATATTCCACCTCATTACTCACCAATACGCCCTAATACGCATAAGTACGCATTATTACGCCTTAATGCGGCTTATTACGCCTTATACGCAATAATACGGCTTATCTCGCATTAATGCGCCTTATTACACTCTATTATACATTAATACACCTCATTACACCTTATTACTCATTAATACGCCTGAATACTCCTTATTACGCCTTATTAGCCTTATTACGCATTATTACCGTTTATTACGCACTGATACGCATTGATACGCCTTATTATGCATTATTACGCCTTATTAGGTATTAATGAACAGTAATACGCCTTATTACGCTTTATCACGTCTTATTACTCTTTTTTACACATTGATACGCCTTGTGACGCATTAATACGACGTATGACACCCTATTATGTATTAATACGCTTTATTACACTTAATTACTTATTAAAATGTCTTAATACGCATAAAAACGCATTAATACGCCTTAATGCGTGTTAATACGCCTTATAATGCATTAGTACATCTTATAATGCATTAATAAATCTTATTACGTCTTATTACGCATTAATACACCCTTCCCTGCTGGAAGTAAAAAGATAGAGATCCTATCCTTTTGAATCTTCATGATCGAAAATAGATAGAGAAAATGTATCCCATTCTATATCTTTGTCAATCTAAATTCGCGTCTATCTTTTTCAATCCTCTCTTTTCTATCTCATCCTATACTCTATCTATCCACGTCAATCTTCTTCTATCTCTCTATCAATCTAAACTCCTGTTATGTTTTTCAATCTCCTTTTCCTTATCTCTTCTTATACTCGATCTATCCGCGTCAATCTTTTTCTATCTTTTTGTCTACATAAATTCAAATGAAGGTCAATCTTTTTCTGTATCTCTATCAATCTAAACAACCGTTATCTTTTTCAATCTCCTTTTCTATCTTTTTGTCTATATAAATTCACGTCTTTCATTTCCAATCACCTTTCCTCTATCTCATCCTATCCTCCTTCTATCAACGTCAATATTTTTCTATCTGTCAATCAATCTAAACTCCTTTTATCTTTTCCAAATTCCTTTTCTCTATCTCTTCTTATCCTCGATCTATCCACGTCAATCTTTTTGTATCTTTTTTACTATATAAATTCACGTCTTTCTTTTCCAATCTCCTTTTCTCTATCTCATCCTATCCTGCTTCTATGAACGTCAATCTTTTTCTGTCTCTCTATCAATCTAAACAACCGTTATCTTTTTCAATCTCCAATTTTATGGCTTTTGTCAGTTCTTATCATTGCATCTTTCTCTCGAAAAGGATAACGCATCGCACGATCTTCGTAGACATCATTTTCGTAGCAACAACTACATCCACAGTACCCATTGTACTGGAGCCGATTCTGTAAAATTGGTCGAGCTATAGAGTCAACTGAGCAGCATGAAGGAACAATAGTTAACGTTATAGGCGATGAGAGAGAGAAGAGGAGATTAAAAAACAATAGACAGGAATTTAGATTAACAGAGATAGAAAAACTTTGACTTTAATAGATACAGGAGAAGATGAGACAGAGAATAGAGGATGAATAAAGATAGACGTGAATTTAGGTTGAAAAATAGATAGAAAATTATAGACATGATATAGGGAGGATAAGATTGGGAAAGATAAACGGGAATTTCTATTGAAAGAGAGATAGGAAAATATTGACGAGTATAGATAAAGGACAAGATAAGATAAAATGAGAGGGGGTTGAAAAAGATTGACGAAACTTTAGATTGACAGAGATATGGAAAAAGATTGACGTGGACAGATGAAGGATAGGATGAGATAGAGAAGAGGGGATTGAAAAAGATAGACGTGAATTCAGACTTAAAAATAGATAGAAAAAGATTGAAGTTGATAGATGTGTGATACAATGAGATAGGGAAGAGGAGATTGAAAAAGATAGATCGAAATTTAGATTAATTCAAGGATAGAAAAATATTGACGTGGATAGTTAAAGGATAGGATGAGATAGAGAAGAGGGTATGGAAAAAGATAGACGTGAATTCAGATCGAAAAATAGATAGAAAAAGATTGACGTTGATAGATGTATGATACAATGAGATAGGGAAGAGGAGATTGAAAAATATGGATGGAACTTTAGATTAATTTAGGGATAGAAAAATATTGACATGGATAGGTAAAGGATAGGATGAGATAGAGAAGAGGGGATTGAGAAAGATAGACGTGAATTCAGATTTAAAAATAGATAGAAAAAGATTGACTTTGACAAATGTATGATACAAGGAGATAGGAAAGAGGAGATTGAAAAAGATAGATGGAAATGTAGATTAATTCAGAGATAGACAAATATTGACGTGGATAGATAAAGGATAGGATGAGATAGAGAAGACGGTGTTGAAAAAGATAGACGTGAATTTATATTGACGAAGAGATAGAATGGGATACCTTCTCTCTATCTCTTCCTATCATAAAGATTCAAAATTATTCAAAAAGATAGGATCTATATCTTTTCAATTCCAGCTGGGTGACGCTAGGTGGCTGCGGGTAAAAGTAACCAACAAGTGAAATCAGTCTTCGGGCCTATAAGTAGAGGCCTAGACAACCGTTTTCTTCCAAGTTCATCACAGTTGTCGACTGTGAGATAGAGAAATTAATTTTAATTATGTAGGTATATAAGCATGAACGTCACGTTGTCTTTCTGATACATATTCAAAGTCAAATTAATTTTTTAAATGAATTGTTTAACTTTTCGATGGACTCCCCAATTTTGAGGGATAGAACAAGATAAGAGTCCTCGGTCACGAAGGATACAGAAAGAGATTGAGAAAGATTGAAATTAGTAATAGATAGATAGACTAAGGGATAGATAAAGATAAGAGTCTTCGGTCACGAAGGATAGAAAAAGAGATTGAAAAAGATTAAAATTCGTAATAGATAGATAGACTAAGGGATAGAAAAAGATAAGTCTTCGGTCACGAAGAATAGAGAAAGAGATTGAGAAAGATCAAAATTCGTAATAGATAGATAGACTAAGAGATAGAAAAAGATAAGAGTCTTCGGTTACGATGGATGATGAAAGTGATTGAAAAAGATTAAAATTCGTAATAGATAGATATACTAAGGGATAGAAAAAGATAAGAGACCTCGGTCACGAAGGATAGAGGAAGAGATTGAAAAAGATTGGAATTCGTAATAGATAGATAGACTAATGGATAGAAAAAGATATAGAGTCCTTCGTGACGAAGGATAGAGAAGAAAATAGAAAGTTATTGAGATAAGGGATAAGAATAGATAGCATTTTAGGGATGCAAAGTAACCCATTGAGAGAGATAGAATAGTTCTATCTTTTCCTATCCCCAAATTTCAATATTTTTCAATCTTTTCACTTCCAGCAGGGTTTAAACACTTCATTACTTATTAACACGCCGTATTACGCACTATTACGGCCTACTACGAATTAATCCGTAATAATACACTTTATTACGCCCTATTACGCATTAATACGCCGTATCGTTTATTATACGCCTTATTACGCATTACCACATCTTATTACGCATTATTATGCATTAATACGTCTTATTATGCCTTATTACGCATTAATACGCCTTATTACCCTTATTACTCATTAAAACGCCATATTACTCATCAATACGTCTCATTACGCCTTACTACACTTTATTACTCATTAATACGCCTAATTACCCACTTATATGCCCTATTGCGCATTGATACACATTGATACGCATTCGTACGCACGCATACGCCTTAGTACGCCTTATTACGCATTAATACGCCTTATTATGCTGTATTACGCCATTATACGCATTACAACTTCTTACTACGCTTTATTACGCATTAATACGTCTTATTACGCCATATCATGCCTTACTACGCATTATTAACTCATTAAAACGCCTTATTACGCAATAATACGCCTTATTACGCCTGATTACTTTTTATTACACCTTATTACTCTTTATTGCGCCTTATTACGCCTTGATACATCTTAATGCATTGATACACCTTATTACGCCCTATTACGCGTTAATAGAATTTTTTACGAATTTATACGCATTAATACGCCTTATTGCGCATTAATATGCCTTATTACGCCTTAATACGCCTTACTACGCCTTATTACGCATTAATACGCCGTATTACAAATAATTAGGAGAATTTTACTATTAAAATTGTTAGTTTATTCATAAACCAAAGTAAAAGTGTTAGCTCTTAAGTGTAAAAGGAAAAAAACTTAATATTTCAATTACTGTTCGATAAAGATAAATTTTGGAAGAGAAATACAATCGTTCTATTTTCAAACAAAGAGACGAATTTTTTAACAAGAAGATTAATTTTCTATTGGAAAGACAAATTTTCAACAAAATACATGAATTTTTAACCAAATAGTTCAAGTTTCACTTAAAAAAGTTATATTTTCAACCAAAACTGTTGGAATTCATGTAAGGGGCCATCCACGTGGACAGTTTTGAGGGAAAGAAGAAACTATGGAAAAATACAATCCCATGCCGGTACTGGAAGAGGGGGGGGGGCTAGAATCCACGTGGACGCTAAGGTGTTCCACAAAACTTTTTTTCGAATTTTTATGAATAACGTCCGGAAATTTGTTTGAGTCCACACAAAAATAAATCAATTTTTTTTAAATGATATTTTAAGGTGGCGCGAGCCCCATGAAGTTTAACACGTATTTCCCATAAGAAAAAAAGACGTTTTTGTAAATTTTATTCAGAATCCTCAATATTAGCTGAATCGAGTTGAAACTCAACATTTCTCTTCACAATTAGCCATAGAATACGAATAAAATATTACTTTTCAAATATCACTCCTATAAGTTTGTTTTATAGGTTCCCAAAAAAAACCCATAACTGAAAAAATGGGTTTTGCGAGTTATTGGCGCTAATTATGATTTTTTTGCATTTTTAAAAATGCAAATTGTTTCTAATGCATAAAATACTGCTTTATACTAATGAATATATATGTTTAAATAAATCGTTTAAACAATTTATTATTATTGTTAATTATATTCTCTTAGGATAATGCTAGATAATTGCAGTTAAACATTTTTTTAAACTATTTGTTCACTTTTCACTTGGAGTGGGTTAAATAATTAATGAGAGTTGAAAAAATTATTTGCTTAAACAATTTATTATTATGATTAATAATATTCAATTTGAATAATGCTAGAAAGTTGCGGTTTTTTCTTAAATTTACAACTATTTGTCTACTTTTCACAAGTGGTGAGTTAAAAATTAATTCAATTTACAAAAATTATTATTTAAACAAATTATTATTGTTTATAACTATTTTTTTTTCTTTATTGATGCAATATAGTTGCGGTTTCTTCTGAAATGTTTAACTTTTACCCAATTTTTAATTAGTAAAGTAATAAATAATGCAAGTTAACAAACATAGTTGTTTGAACAATTGATTATTGTTTATAACTATATTCTCTTAGAGTGAAGCTAGAAAGCTGTGTTTTTTTCTAAAATCTTTAGTTTTGCTTTGATTTTTTAGCTATGAACAAATAATAAGTGAACCTCGACAATAATCATTTTTGAAATATTATTTTACTTTTTTAAGTGAATTATTTTTGCTCTTTTCCCAATGTTTAAAAAAAATTAATTTCCACAAAAAATCTATCTTACACAAGAGACAAAAACAAAGAATGGAATAATTAGAAGTAGGTGGGAGAACTAGGTGTGTTAAACATTTTAGAAGAAACTGGAACTTTGTAGCACTTACCTAAAAGAAAATAGTTATAAACAATAATAAATTGTTTAAACAACTATTTTCATTAACTTGCATTAATTATTACCTTACTAAGTGAAAAGTGGGCAAAAAGTAAAACATTTCAGAAAAAAACCGCAACTATCTGGCATTAATATAGATGAAGATAGTTATTGAGAATAATCATTTGTTCAAACAATTATTTTTGCTCAACTTGAATAATTATCTAGTCACTCCATGTGGAAAATAGACAAATAGTTAAAAATTTCAGAAAAAACCGCAACTTTCTACCATTCAGCAAAGAGAATATTATTAACAATAATAATTCGTTTGAGCAATTATTTTTGTTAACTTAAATTAATTATTACTGCACTCTAATTGAAAAATGGACAAAAGTTGAAAATTTCAGAAAAAACCGTAATTTCTAGCATTATTCAAAGATACTATTATTAAAAAAAATAAATAAATTGTTTTAAAAATTATGTTTGTTAACCTCTCTCTAATTAAAAATTGGGCACAAAGTGGAATTTTTTTTAACTACGACTTTCTACCTTCTACTTTCTTTCTACTTTCTACTATGGCAACGGCCATACCACGCTGGAAACACCAGTTCCCGTTAGATCACTGAAGTTAAGCAGTGTTGGGCGCGGTTAGTACTTGGATGGGTGACCGTCTGATACTACTGCGTTGCTGTTGGCGGTGGTGGGTGTGGTGAGCCCACACTTGTAGTTATTTACTACAAGAAACTATCCACCTAGAAACACTACCCGAATCGGGTAGTGTCACGCTTACCCCTTGAGGCTCGCCGAAAGGGAAATGGCTTAATGGTATATAATATAATATAAGTAATGTTTTATGTAATAGAAACAATTTGCATTTAAAAAACCACAAAAAAAAAATTAGCACCAAAGAATTGCAAAACCCATTTTTTCAATCATGGGGTTTTTTGGGACCCTATAAAACAGACTTATGGGGGTGTTATTTGAAAAGCAATCTTTTGTTCCTATTCTATGGCTAATTGTGAAAAGAAATGTTGATTTTCAACTCGATTCAGCTAATATTGAAGATTCTAAATCAAATTTACAAAAACGTCTTCTTTCCTATGTGAAATCCGTTTTAAACTTCATGGGGCTTCCGCAACCTCTAAATATAATTTTTTTTAAAAAGAACAATGGATTTACTTCTGTGTGGATTTGAACAAATTTCCGGGCGTTATTCATGAAAATTTGCCAAAAAAATTTCCAATGCATTTTTGGACCACCCTAATGGACACACATGAAAAACTAAGAATATTTTCACGACTTTTTGATTGGACTTCAAACTTTGTTTAAGCTCACGTTCTCAAGTAAATCCGAATTTTCAGCCAATTCATCGCTCTTTTTGGCCTCCTTGCTTTTAAAAACAAATAATATCTATATTTTCATAAAATAGGTCCACGTGGACAGATTGGGGGGGGGGCATCAAAATTCCACGACTGTCAACGAGGGGGGGGGGTCAGAAAAAGGTGAAAAATTGTCAGTCTAACAGATTAGTATATAGAAAGAAGTGACTCATTTTACTCTAAATAAATGCTATATAGCTAAAAAAGACTATGCTTTTGTTTATAAATTCTGAGATGGGGTTTTCTTATGATTCAGTTAGTGCGTATGCTTTTGACTACAAATGTCAGTTAGTCGCTCTCTTGTCTTGGTAGAATAAAGATCATTGAATAAAGATCTGCTGAAACCATATTTAATGTAATTATTTTATTCCAAGCCATAAAACTAATAGGTTATGGGCCCAGGCTACCGCTAAAATAAAAATTAGCAAAAAGAAAAATATGGAATGAAAGCTAGCAAATACGGCGTGGTTTTATGTTAAGTTATTTGTGTGGTTTCTTCATATGGTTTCTTTACTTCTTCGTGAACTTATGTAAAATTTGAGGGAAAGTGAAAATGGAGAACAAAGTGGCAAAGTGAAATATACAATCGTTCGATAGTGAAAAATATTCTGTTCGAAAATTTCGTGTGAAATCTTTACTTGATGAACTTGGTGTTGAAGCCATTGTGGCTAAAGAAACTCCAACTGTGATGACGGATGAGTGGCGTAAAAAGGACTCTACTACCAAGGAATTAATTGTGAAGTATTTGAGTGACTCATTTTTGGGTTTTGTTAAGGACAATACAACAGCTAAAGATATTTTTAGCAATTTAGATGCAATCTATGAAAGAAGCAGTTTGGAAACGCAATTGCACTGAAAAAACGATTAGTTGGGAGAACTATTTTAGGTGGTAAATAATGGTACTGCTATTGAGTTAGTTGTGAGAACTATTTTTGTTAGTTGGGGCACGAGTAGTTGTCGTTACTATCTAATTAGGCAGACTGAGTACTTCTATTTGTCAAAACCACTATCTGTAGGTAGTTGAACTTACTAATACAGTTAGTAATGTCTGCTAACGTGGGTATGACTATTTTCTTCTTGTTAAAGGCACAAATTAAAATAGCTGTCACTATACTATCGAAATCGAAATTAAAAAGATCTCAGTGGACATGCGAGGATCCTTTTTGGGACGTATTAGGGACGCTGATGTTTAGCTGATAAGACGTTCCAAAAAAATATGTCCCCATGCCCCCGAGATTTTTCTAATTACAGATTCACTCTGTAGGTTAGGATTTCTACTAAAACTTAAAACTTGTTCGATTTTACAATTCCTTATTATCTTCAAGAAGCAACCTGAATTTGAATTTTTAAAAATGAAATGTGGTCATTGTAGACGTAACAGCCATAAGAAACCAGACTGTTCCTATTATAAACAAATTATTGAACAACAGAACCGCTCACGAAATTTGACAACGGTACAAACAAATGTAGCATATGCTGATGGTTTCGTGTTTATGATGGGTCATACATATCCAAACAGTTCAACCAATGGAAATGAGATTTTTTTTTTGATTCGGGAGCAAGTCATCATAATATCACTAAAAGAGAAGACATTTTCACTAATTGCAACATTTTATCATCGCCAATCCAGATCAAGGTAGCCAAAACCGGACAATCAATAAGTGCAATTAAGCATGGAACCTTTTCAGTGACAACAAATCCTGGAAAAACAAGAATTTTTAAAGACGTGCTTGTACGCCCCGGGTGCAGCGTTCAACCTGTTATCAGTCCGCCTTATGCAGAACAAGAGGATGGGAATCATTTTCGATCCGGATGAGGTAACGGTTGAGAATGATAAAAAGGAAACCATTTTAATAGGTAGGAACTATAATGACTTATTTAAAATAAATAATAGCATTGGAAGGGGAAGTCACATGAATATTAGCAAAGGTAATGATTTTAAACTGTAGCATGAGCGTCTTGGTAATATAAGTAATTCTAGATTTAATCAAATAAAGTACCAAGTATTTTTTGAAGATATTTTTGACCTTATAGACGTTAAGCCTAGTCTAGTGGTGAAATTCGCGAACCCTGTATTTTCGGTAAGCAAACTCGACTTCTTTTTAATTATTGCTTTATTAAACTTGTTCTCGGGTGAACCCGGTTTTTCATCATCAGGCATCATCATGCATAGGTATTCATTGCCCTGATATTGTTTGCCGAGTTAAGAGAACTCTTCAGAACCAATCTGAGTCTTGTGGCGAAGGCAGGCGTCAGGCTTTTCTTAACTATCGTGTGCTAAATATCCTTACATTCGAGAATACCCAGGTATTTATATGACTCGCCCTCAGCCATTGCCTCGATGTCATTCTCAATTTCGTTGTCTTGCTCTGCGGTCCCTAATTTTCCTCTGGCTAAATGCTCTGTTCTGTATTTATCTAGTCCGAACTAAATTTGGATATCATTGGAAAACTTCTTTGTGACATCGATCACATGCTGCAATTTGTTGTCTGAACTAGTGTCTAGCTTCAGGTCATCCATGTATAGATGATGTTTCAGTTTCTGGCCATCCTCATTATCACGTATTCTAAACCAGCGAGACATGGTATTTAGTATTTTGTTTAATGGGTTCAACGCTTAGAAAAACCATAGTGCACTGGGGAAGTCTCCTTGAAAAATACCCGTTGCAATATGTATTGATCTAGTTCTCCTTGGTTGTCCATGATCAAAATACTTGATTCTTGTACCCCAAAACGTGATTGGCACAATAGGCTTTATAGCTTGAGCGCCAAGGTAGCTCTTCGTAGGCTTCCCGCCCGTCTAAAAAAAACCCAAAGTGTCATCCCACGGCTTGGGAAGTCGATGATGCGTGGGCAGATTTTGTAAATTTTTAAGACTTCAAGCAAATAGTCATGTTGCACAAAAGGAAACAATGTAGTCATGTAGTCAATGTATGCCATGTGCAAGTTTCTTTGATGTTTACGAGCTTGCGTCATGGTAACAGCGTCTATGGTGACTAGATCTTTACTGCCTCGCTAGTTTTTACAACATCCTTTTTGTTCTTCTATAAGGATGTCATTCTCGTCGCAGTGAGAATATACCTTATCTGCAATGATAGCTGTAAGGTATTTATAAATTGTTGGAAGAGAGGCTATCGGTCGAAATTCAGATGGATTTTGAGCGTCTGGTTTTTTGAGGTATTTAAGTAAGAAGAGTCAACGGTGTTCTATCCTTACACTTCGCCCACCTTCCTCTGACAAAAAATAAAGGCGCAAAACATCTCTGTTCAGATGGCATGTCCATTTTAATCGCCTTCTTGGTTGCTGAACCTCTGCTTCTGCCTCTAGTGGAATTAGGCCGTCTTCCTCTGGAGGATGTCGTGATGCTGGATCAACATTAGCTTGAGCTGAAACATCAATTGGCGCTGCTTGATCCTCTACTGCGGTTTCCTCCAACTGCTGTTTATTGTCGACGTTTCTCCGCGCCAAATCAACCTGCTTTTCAATCTCCATTGCTCGGTCCTCTCAGATAAGAAGATAATTTCTGATGTCCTTCATCTCACCTATAAGTCTTCCCACTAAAACCTTCTGTATGTTAGGATACTTCACAGCAAACTTCGTCTTAATGTTGTATCCCTTTTCGCTTTTGATTTCATACTTCGCGCTTTCAAAGTCAAAGCATCCTCCTCAGGCACAGTTGATGTTTCACTGTTTGCCGTTTGTCCCGCATGTTGTGACCCCCAGCGGTAGCTACAGGAGCGTCTCGACAATCATCGGGAAAGGACAAGCGTTTCAAAATATTGAAAAGACTTTCCATGATAAATGATGGGGTTTGGTGTTCCTCTTAATCCCTTCCCTCTTCGTTCTCTATCTGTCTGGCACGGGAAACCCTATCAATAGCAATGCTACAGCTAACATATCCGTCAAAGTCGTGAGTGGAAACTTCAAGCCTTACCGCGACGCCAACGCGAGAACACCTTCGGTAGGGAGTATCAATTATTATTATTATTATACCATTAAGTCAAATCGCTTTCGGGGTAAGCCTGACTCACTCGGTTCTAGCCTTGTTATACTGTCAGGATCAAGAAATTCAGTGTACCGGGCGGGATAACAGGGGGAACGATTTTTAGATCGATATAGAAATCCCTTATTGCTTATTTAAACAACACGTTTGTTCTACAGGACAATGCTGCACATTGTTTTCTCACTCTTTCCTTCAAACATCATAATTTTTGTTTTATTTACGTTAATTTCGAGGTCCATGTTCTTCATGCTAGTATTCAGTCTGCTTAACATTCTCTGCAAGCCTTCTATTGACTGTGCCATGACAACCTTATCATCTGCAAACGCTAACCCACGCACCTTCACTGTCCCGGGATCCACACCTTTTTCGTCAAAGAGGGCCATTCTTAGACACTTATCCATGATTATAACAGATAGCCATGAGGACATAACGCATCCTTTCCCAACACCTTGCATAATATCGAACAAGTCAGTCAGTTGTCGATTTACTCTCACACTCACTTTGCTACCTGCATATCTTGTTCTTATTGCTTGTAGAATCCATTCATTGATTCCGTACTCTTTTAGGCCTTCCCAAAGTTTACTTCTATCCACCTTGTCAAATGCTTTTTTTAGGTCAACAAATGCACAGAAAACTTTTTTACTTGCTCTCAAACTTTATTCTGTGATCTGTCTTAAACTAAATATGTGATCCGCACCTGATCTTCCTGGCATAAATCCATATTGGACGACCCATATATTTTCTTCTGTTATTTTCATTACTTTATGAATAAGTATTTTTGAATATATTTTGCTTGCGGTACGTTCTAAGCTGATATCTCTGTTTTTATTGCAGTTGTATATTGGGACGATAATAGTCTTTTTCCAGTCATCTACAACTTCTCCCATCACGATACATAAATTTACCAACTCGCACAGCCTGTGAGGTATGTATTCGCCACCATACTTAAGCATTTCAGCGTTAATACCATCTAGAGCAGCTGTCTTATCATTATTTAAGTTCTTAATTATATCCCTAATCTCAGAGGCACAGATTCTTTCAACCGGGCTTTCCAATGCACCGTCTTCTATGTCGTAGTTGTGCTGCCTTACAGCTTCACCTCTCAATAATTCCTTGGAAGACTCTCTAAAAGCGTCTAGTAACTCGTCTGTATCATATAGCATTTCACCCTTGCTATTTTTCATGCTGACTAACTCTGTACCTTTACCTCCCTTCATATTGATCAATGCCCATTTATAAAAAGTTTCTTGTTTTCTTCAAAATCGATTCGCATCTTCTTCTCTTCTTCCGCTTTGACTTCATCCTTATTTTCTTTAAATAGTATTCTTACTTTCCTCTTTTTCTTTCTATAATAATTTTTTAGTCTATTTCTCTCCTCGTCGCTGAGGCCTGTAATGGTCAACTTTCTTAGAGACGCTTGCTTCTTTTCGTTAATGGCTACGCGGGTTTCATCATTTCACCACGCATCAACACATATTTTTCCTAAAACCGCAGTACGTATTAGCATCTTCGAAGTTGCTCTATCTATGCGATCGTATATCCTATTCTGAAAATCTATTTTCACTTCCGGTTTCTGTAAATTTTCAATCTGGATTCGCGTCTGATTCCTCTTTTTGGTTTCTTTTTCTCCATCCTTGATCTAAGTTCATTTTCATCTGCAACAACCTAAGTATTTGCAGTAAACAAGCCCTTTTCTAAGCATAAGCTAACCAATCTCTCTCCATAACTATTTGTTTTTGGATCCCCAAAATTACCTAGCACCCTTTCCGTACCCTGGCGTTGGACTCCAACCCATCCATTCATACCTTCTAGTAGACTGATTCTTTCCCCGGATCGCAAGTACCTATAACATCATTTAAAGTGTCCCAGAAGGCGTCTTTTACTTCACTTCTTTAACCATCAACGTGGGCGTAGTACGCTAGAATAAATAATCTTCTGATTCCCACTTTCATTCTCACCGACAACAATCTGGGAGATACAAATCGATGCCTCTTGAAATGCTGTCTTGCTCTTTCATTCATAATCAGACTGACCTCTTGACTACCATGTGATTCACTATCTACTCCTGATCATAGTTCGATTCAGAGGCTACTCTATTATTATTTTTATTATTAATCGTTCAAAGTGTACGACCAATTACCAACTTGTCGCGAAAAAATGTATTTTGCGAGTAAAACGCATGTCAAAAATAACTAACCAGTCGTCGTAAGGTGGAGAGTCTAGTTATAACGTCAGTTCCACCTAACTTCGTCAATGGAAGGGAAGTGTAGGGACAGAACTTGAACCAAAAGAATCATAGTTGGTTTGTGTTGTATCATGAGAAGAGCACCAGACTTCAGCAGATTAGCAATAAAAAAGAAAAAAATTTCAAAAGTTTCATACGGTCTGCCCATCCCTGGCCTGTTTCTAAATACACAACCAAAAACTATTTTTTATAAAAAAAGTACTTACCTCTGAAAAAGTTGTCTTAGTTATTCTACTTTGTTTGATATCGGACGTGAATTTCAAATTTGTTCGCAATTTAAAAGTGGCTTTTCGATGTATGATGTCACATTCTGCGTTGAACCCCCCCCCCCCCCCTGGAAGTTTGACGTAGCTTTTGAACGGCCCCAAGCTGAACCATTTAAGAGCGAACAATTCCTGATTAAAAATTGGAACTATAAAACTTCTGAATCAAATAACTTCCGATCGTAAATTCGAAATTGAACACTTTGAGAATGAAATATTGCAAATTGAACAATTTGGGAATGAAATATAAAAAATTGAACAATTCAAGACTGAAATTTTCAAAATGGAACAAGTTCAGACTTAAGTATTCAAACTTTACAAGTTAAAATCAAGTATTATACATTGGAACTATAAATTTCTGATTTAAATAACTTCCGACCGTAACTGAAAAATTGAAAATTTTTAGAATGAAATATTAAAAATTAAACAATCGCAAACTAAAACGCTCACAACTAATAATTAAAAACTTAAATTTTCAAAATTAAATATGTTCAAGATGAAATATTAAAATATGAAAAATTTAAGACTAAAGTATTCAAAATTAAACAATGTCAAACTGAAATATTAAAAATGGGACAATTTCAGACTCGAACATTTAAAATGTAACAATTTTTCAATTTAAATAAAATCAAAAATTTATGAATTACATTGATTTAAAAATTTAAGAATTTAACAAAGTTAAAAATTCAACTATTTTGTTGCAAATTCGTCCCTTTTGCTTAAAAGTTTAACTATTTGGTTATAAATGCAACATTTTGGTTGATAATTAGTTTTTGTTGTTGAAAGTTGACTATGGTACATATACATTAATTTTATTTAAAAGAATATATTGCTTTATTTTCGTGGAAAAATCATTCTATTTCCCCTAATTTTGGAAGCATTTTGGACTGCTAAGTCTTTTTTTATTTTAGGCGCTTATCAAAATTTAAAATAAAATAATTTGAATATGCTCAAATTGAAATACTGAAATACGATCGACGTGAGACTAAAATACTAAAAATTGAAAAATTTCAGAATAATATTATGGTTTTTTAATAATTTTAGACTGAAGTATTTAAAACTTAACAATATCAGATGCAAATATTCGAAATTGTACTATCAAAGACTTATGAAACAATTTCAAATTTCAAAATTAAATATTTTGAGACTAGGATATTAAAAATTACACAATATTAGACTAAAAAATTGAATAATTCACGAGACAGTTTACGACCAAAATCTTCAAAATGGAAGAATTTCATACTTAAGCATTCAAAGTTGAATAATATAATACGACAATAATCTAAATTGAACTATTTAAGACTGCATTTTTCACAATAAAACAATTTTACAATTAAATATCTGTGAAAAGTATAAAATTTTAGGCTGGAATATATCATTTCAAAATTAAATTTTAAAAATTGAACCATCATAGCAAGAGAAAATCAGAATTAAACAATTTAAGACTGAAATATTCAAAGTGGAACAATTTCGATCAAAACAGTGACTATAGAATCAAAAATTGAAAAATGTACTATTTTTAAAAATAAATGTATTCGCAGCTCAATAGTTGGAGACTCATTTACTGAAAATGAACTGGCTAACCCGACAGGTTAAAACTTTTTTCTAAGTGTTTAACTCAAATATATTTTTGCACATTTCCAAAAAAGCCAGGATGCTTAAAAATACCAAAAATGAAAAATGTATTTTTGTCTCATCATCTCGTTCAATCTTTGAGGCCCTGATTGGGCGCTGGCTAACTCGACATACCAAAAAATTTTCTGAGTGTCTCGTCCAAATATTTTTTTTGTACATTTCCAAAAAAAAGAGGCAGGATTTTCCAAAGTATCAAAAATGAAAAGTGAATACTGAAAAAAACATGTTTTCCTCGTCATATAGTCAGTACTTTCGGGCCCTAATCGAGTGCTGGATAGCCTGTCAGGGCTAACAAATTCCCAAGTGTTAAACTCAAGTATGTTTTTGCGCATTTTCAAAGAAGCCAGAGTGTTTAATATTACCGAAAAGGAAAAATGAATTTTTTTTCTCATCATCTGGTTCAATATTTTGGGGCCCTAATTGGGCGCTGGCTAACTTGACATACGAAAAAACTTTCTAAGTATCTCATCGAAGTATTTTTTGTACATTTCCAAAAAGAGGCAGGATTTTCCAAAGTATCAAAAATGAAACGTGAATTCTAAAGAAAAAAAACATTTTTTCCTCGTCATCTAGTCAGTACTTTCGGGCCCTAATCAAGTGCTGGATAGCCTGTCAGAGCTAAACAATTTCCAAGTGTTAAACTCAAATATGTTTTTGCACATTTTCAAAAAAGCCAGGGTGGTTAATATTACCGAAAATGAGAACTGAATTTTTTTTCTCATCATCTAGTCAGTCTTTTGGGGCCCTAATTAGGTGCTGGCTAGCCTATCAGTACCAAAAAATTTTCTGAGTGTTGAATCCAAATATTTTTTTGCAAATTTCCAAAAATATCCAGGATGTTTAAATATATGAAAGATGAAAAATGTACATTAAAAACAATGGATTTTTTCTCGTTATCTAGACAGTCTTTGACATAATATTCAACGTTAACCATCTAAAATAGATTTTCACAAGATCGACTGACTAGCGCTAGATTAGCTCGTCCAGACTAGCGTTTGACCATGTAAAAACCTTCCTCTTCTAATCTGCGCCATAATAGACCGTCTTGACAGCGCCACATTTGAGATCAGGACGGTCTATCCTGGCCCTGAATAGTTCCACGATAATTTTCCACACGGTTTTAAAAGCGTTTAAAATTTCCAAGTAATCAAAGAAAAATTAATGACTTAATTATTCAATAAACTTATAAAGATATCAATATTAGGAATATTTAAACTCTTATCAAACGCGAATAATAAAGGCTGAAAATTAATAATTTTTTTACTTCTCAAAGGCGTTTGGTCCAGATTTGTCTATTTTTTCTCCTGTCCCATTTTTTATCGTCTTTTGATGCCCTTGTTACAAGAAGGATGAGACCGTCTGGACTTATTTGTCTTTCAGAGAAAGATAAAATCTGTCTTACGATTAGATTCGATCCAAAACAAAAATCTGCCAGTTTCTGAGATATTCTGCCTCTTAAAATGCAACCCTGAACTAGTGAATAGTAAGACTTTTCAAGGTCTTTGTAAACTGAAACCAAAACACTTTCTGTATCTTTGAATATTGTTCTCTCGTACAGAATAGGGTCATCCACACAAATTTTGCTTGCCTTATAGTTAATTTGCCTTCCAAAGAATTTAAATGTGAAATTAAAACCTAATTTTCTATATTCAATGATTCATAATAATAAATTACATAGTCACAAAATATCAATCGGGAATGTCGATTTTTGAAAGGGAACATGTGGCGCCCTCATGGCTTGAAACACGTGGTCTGACGTCACATGCTTCTTAAGGATTTTGAAAGGTTTCACGAAAATAAGAATTTTTTTCAAATTCATAGAATCTGGTAGATTTGAAGACAACTTCTTTCATTTTTCAGAATTTTAAGAAAATTTATGGAAAAATTCGAATAATTTTAAAAGATATTTAAAAGATTAACATTTTTTGGAAACTATTAAAAGATAATTTGAAATTTGAAAAGATTTACAAGAATTCAAAACAAAATGTAAACTTTTCAAGATTGCTTAAAAATTTTCGAAGCTTTTTAAGAAGTTTTTTTTTTAGAAAGCCTTCAAGAAAACACAAGAATAATCCGAGTCAGTTTATAAGATAATTATTTTTAAAACTTCTAAAAGTCCTGAACAAGAAATATTTATTCAAAATTTCTATTCTGTATTCAAAATCATTTAATTTCGCTTAGTTGAGAATTCCACTATTTTGTTGAAAATACGTCTTTTTCGGTTAAAAATGCAACTAATTGCAAATTAATCTTTTTTGGTCGAGGATTCAACCACTTTGTTAAAAATTCATTTTTTTTTTTATTAAAGATTCATCATTTTAGTTCAAAATTCATATTTTCGTGTTAAAGAATTGAACTCTTTTATCAAAAATTTGTCTCTTTTTGAGAAAATGTCATCTTTTTTGGTTGAAAAAGTAACTGGTAAACATTAATTTTTTGGTTGAGGATTCTGCTATTTTGTTAAAAATTTGTCTTTTTTGGCATGAATTCATGAATTCATTCCCTTAAAAATATAATAGTTCCAATTTTTGAAAATGCTGATAAGTTTTTTATATTCACATTATAATAAAAAATATGTTTTTCAAAAATTTGATTAGAATCTAATACTACACTTTCAATATTTAATTTGACCGATTTAAAGTATATGCACTTTACGTAAATATGTTATTTATGGAAATAAATTAAATCTCGAAAATTGAATATTTGAGCATATTACCTAATTAAGTCTTTTCAATATTTGTAGATTTTTAGAGACGAGAAAGTTTCAGCTCAACAAATTTTGATACTAATTTTTAGAGGCCAAAGAGATTTTTAAAAATTTTAAGTGGATATCTAAAAAAGTACTTTTTTCTCTAATAATTAAATTAAAAAATTTCAAAATAATGTGAGAAGTGTCTTTGCAACTTTTAAAATTAAAAAGGGTTTTAACTTATTTTAATATTTTAACTTTTCAAAAATTGAAGATACTAGATAAACTATTTCAAATTTTCCAAAAGAAAAAATAAATTACACATTTAAACAATTAAAAAATAAATTAATTTTAATTGAATGAAATTAAACATCTCTTTTGAGATTTCTAAAAGCATGCATGAGCGCGCTCCCACATAGCACACTTCCCGAAAAAACCTGGTCTTTTCTTAAGACTTGGTCCAAGTGGCCGCGAGAAAAAACCAGTTCTGCCCTAGGTTTAGACCTATACTTAAACCCAGGTTAAAACATAGGTTCATGTCCGCCACGATTTTTTGGTTTTTGAACAAATGTAACAATTCCACACTTTTTCACGGCCATTTGGTATTTTTAATAAAAATAGCGTAAATTAATAATAATCAAGACAGAAATTGAATTTGTATTAAAATTGGTTATTTGTGTTAAAAAGAGGTGGGCAATCGCTGGTACTTTTTTTATTTCGCTTTTGAAAGAAATCGGGATTTTTAGATATCAGCATTAGTAGGAAAAGAATTGCATTTTCATAATTCTTAAAATTCCTAAAAGTGCATGTATATATAAAACAAATTTATTTACTATGTTAAATCCGAAGACGTTAGTTACCATCTTGGACATCAAAAGGTATACAAACGGGCGGGACGCCTCGCAATTGAATTCGCTGTTCCAAGCTGAAGCGTTCTTATATCCTTGGCAATTAATCTCATTTGTGAGAAAGGGTAGCACCCAGCGCTGCGCACCGACCTAATGCGGAACTAATGCTGTCAATGCGCCTGCGCGGCTGAAGTGGCATTAATAGCGGGAAACTTAAATCAGTGTCCCGCACAGTATAAGGATGATATCACTTACAGTTTCCAAATCTGAATAAAGCTTAAAAATTGGAAAATATCATCACATACCTTTGTTTAAAAATATTTACGTAATGATCGGAAAGTATTTCAATTAATTAATTCAATTGCATATAAGCAGGTCAACATATATTCTAAGTCTCTTTTTTATAGGGTCTCAAAAAAACTTCATAAGTGAAAAAATGGGTTTTGCGAGTTTTTGGCGCTGATTATAATTTTTTTGCGTTTTTTAAAATGCAAATTGTTTTAAATACATAAAATACTACTTTATACTGATAATTAGATGTTTCAATGAATTGTTTTAACAATTTATTATTGTTTTTAGCAATTTTCTGTTAGAATGGAGATAGAAAGTCGCGGTTTTTTCAAAAATCTTCCACTTTTTGTACAATTTTTGATTAGAGAGAGGTAACAGTTCTTAAATGTTAACTAACATAATTGTTTAAAAAATTTATTATTATTGTTAATAATATTGTCTTTGAATAATGCTAGAAATTGCGGTTTTTTTCTGAAATTTTCAACTTTTGTTTCACTTTTTAGTTGAATTGAGTTAATATTCAAGTGAAAAGTGAAGATAATTGTTTAAACAAATGATTATTGTCTATAGCGATTTTCTTCTATATTAATACTAGATAGTTGCGGTTTTTGTTTTGAATTTTTTCTCTTTTGTCCAGTTTTTAATTAAAGTGAAGTAATAATTAATTTGAGTTAACAAAAATAATTTTTCAAACAATTTATAATTATTGTTCATAATATTCTCTTTGCTTAGTGCTAGAAAGTTGCGGTTTTTTCTGAATTTTTTAACTATTTGTCTAATTTCCACTTGAAGTGACTCAATAATTATTTGAGTTGAGCAAAAATAATTATTGAATCACAAATTATTATTTTTAATAACAATCTTTATCTATATTAATGCCAGATAGTTGTGGTTTTTTTTACATTTTTAACTTTTTGCCCACTTTTTACTTAGTGAGGTAAATAGGTAAAAATAGGTAAATAGTTGTTTAAACAATTTATTATTGTTTATAACTATTTACTCTCAGATAAGTGCTAGAAAGTTGCAGTTTCTTCTGAAATGTTTATCTTTGCTTTGCCTTTTTAGTTATGAACAAATGATAAATAAACATCACAGAGAAACATATTTCAAACAATCTCTTTCTTTTTCGTGAATATATTTTGCTGGAGGGGGGCTGATATCAAAATATGTTCAATTCCAAATTTTTCTTCTACTCTTTGCAATAACTTCTTGTTGTAATTTAAAACAAAACGTTTACAAGTCATTTACACACCTAGTTTTCCCAACTACTCCTAATTATTCCATTCTTTGTTTTTTTCTTCTGTGTAAGATAGCTTTTTTGTTTGAATTAATTTTTTTTTAAACATTGGGAAAAGAGAAAAAGTAATTCACTTAAAAAAGTAGAATAGTATTTAAAAATGATTCTTTTTGAGGTTCACTTATTATTTGTTCACAATTAAAAATTCAAAGCAAAACCAAAGATTTCAGAGAAAAAGCAACTTTCTAACATTAGTCTAAGAGAATATAGTTGACAACAATAATAAACTGTTCAAATATGCATGTTTGTTGACTTGCATTAATTATTATCTCACTAAGTGAAAAGTGGAGGAAAAGTTCAAGAGTTCAGAAAAAACCGCAACTTTTTGGCACTTATCTAAGAGAAGATAGTTATAAATAATTATCAATTGTTGAAACAACTATGTTTGTTAAAGTCCATTATTTATTTCTTTACTAAGTAAAAAGTGGGTAGAAAGTTAAATATTTCAGAAGAAACCGCAAATATTTTGCATTAATAAAGAAGAAGATAGTAATAAACAATAATAATTTGTTCAAATAATTATTTTTGTTGAATTTAATTAATTATTAACTCAGGTTATGTGAAAAGTAGACAAATAGTTGTAAATTTCTGAAGGTACCGCAACTTTACTAGCATTATTCAAATTAAATATTATTAATAATAATAATAAATTGTTTAACCAAATAATTTCGTTGAATTTAATTAATTATTTACCTCACTTTAATTAAAAGTTGAACAAAAAGTGGAAAATTTGGGGAAAAACTGCAATTTTCTGGAATTATTCTAAGGGAATATTATTAACAATAATTAATTGTTCAAACAATCATGTTAGCTAAAATTAATGAACTGTCACCTCTCTCTAATTGAAAATTGGACAAAAAGGAGAACATTTTTTTAAAACATGCGACTTTCTATATCCATTCTAACAGAAAATTGCTAAAAATAATAATAAATTGTTGAAACATCTAGTTATCAGTATAAAGTAGTATTTCATGTATTCAAAACAATTTGCATTTTGAAAAACGCAAACAAAAATCATAATTAGCGCCAAAAACTCGCAGAACCCATTTTTTCACTTATGGAGTTTTTTTGGGACCTATAAAATATACTTATCGGGGTCATAATTGAAAAGTAATATTTTATTCGTATTCTATGGCTAATTATGAAGAGAAATGTTGAGTTTCAACTCGATTTAGCTAATATTGAGGATTCTGAATAAAATTTACAAAAACGTCCTTTTTTATGGGAAATACGTATTAAACTTCATGGGGCTTGCACCACCTCTAAATATCATAAAAAATTGATTTTCTTTGCGTGGATCCGAACCTTCGAATTTTTAAATGTATTTTAATAAGTGCTATTACGTTTTTCATTTACTTGTAGCGCAAAATGTTTATGGATTAAAAATTTTTCTGTTTGGATCTCTCCGATTTAATTGAACTTAGAAATTAAATGTTTAAAACATGCACAGTATTGCAATGCAATTAAAACCTAATATATGTTGTCCTGCTTAAATGCAATTGAATTAATAAACTGAAATACTTCCTGATCATTACGTAAATATTTTTGAACAAACGTATGTGATGATATTTTCCAATTTTTAGGCTTTATTCAGATTGGGAAGCTGTAAGTGATATCATCTTTATACTGTGTGAGACACTGATTTAAATTTCCCGCTATTAATGCCCATTCAGCCGCGCAGGCCCATTGAGAGCATTAGTTCCGCATTAGGTCGGTGCGCAGCGCTGGGTGCTACCCTTTCTCACAAATGAGATTAATTGGCAAGGATATAAGAACGCCTCAGCTTGGAACAGTGAATTAAATTGCGAGGCGGCCCGCCCGTTTGTATACCTTTTGATGTCCAAGATGGTAATTAACATCTTCGGATT
>CAKNYM010051963.1:173531-187892 GCA_932195095.1 Andricus curvator
TTTTCTATAAAAAATAAAAGATTTTTCAACCAAATAGTAAAATTTTCAGTTTTAAAGAGATCACCTTTTAATGAGAATAATTTTTATAAAATAGTCGAATTTTCATCCTGAAAATATGAATTTTCAATAACAAAAATTGAATTTTCTAACAAATTGTTGAATGTTCTACAAATTAGTTTATTTTTGAACCCGAAAATATGAATTTGAATTCTCAACAAAAAAGTTCTTGTTCAATCAAATAGTTAAATTTTAAGTTAAACAAATTATTTTTTAACCCAAAAGGTAAATTTTCAACAAAATACATAATTTTTTAAGAAATTAGTTCAACTTTCAACCAAGAAGTGGTATTTTCAACCAAGAAAGATGACTTTGCAATAAAAAATATAACAGTTGATATTTCAACAAAAAGAGATTTTAATTTTAAATAAAACACAATATAATTCAACCAAAAAAGACGAATTTTCAACAGAACAGTTGAATCCTCAACCACAGTAGATTAATTTTCAACCAAACAGTTGCATTTTTAACCAAAAAATTGATTTTCTAGACAAAAAATTAATTTTCAACAAAATTTATAAAATGTTAACCAAATTGTTCAATTTTCTACAAATTAGTTTAATTTTTAACCTGCAAATATAAGTTTTCAACCAAATTTAATTTCGAATTAAAAAACATAATCTTGTTACATTTTGGATAAGATTTGCATTCAATAAAAAAATACAAACCAAGTGGACGAATAACTAAATACCAAACAGACTTTGACTTTTTTCTCGGGAATGTTAAACCGTTACGACGAATACTATGACGATATCGATTGACGTGTATTTTGTGATTAATTGTACCATGCGAGGTAAGAAATTAATTTAAGAGGAGTCCCATAAACGATAAAAAAAACCGGAGAGAGTCAACTAGTGTTTTTCCGAGAAATGATCATTATCGTTAAATACGTCAATATAAGTGAAAAGTTATTTATGACTCATTAGTATATTTTTGGAATTTGGAAGTTGGAACTGGACCCAGTTACAACATTATTTTTCCTCAGCAGAAAAAAAATTTTCGAACTTGAATAATTGATTAGTTTTTATTCTCGATGTTTTAATTTTCTGACCCTAATCCTGACATTCAGAAAGTCCTAAATTAATTGACTTTTAAAATGTATGTTCATCTTAGTTTCGAAACGTGCCTAATATAAGGTCTATTTTTTAATTTTACGACCTCTGGCACGCGCCTTTGGTCTTATCCCGATTTTTTATTTTATGACGTTTAGATCATGCCACACATTTTTATAAATCAAATTCTTGAATTTTCTGATTACCCTGATATTGTGTGCCACATTTAAAGATCCTGCTATTTTTTATCTTTGGCATGTGATATTTCCGACTATCATTTTATGACCATTAAGCTCTTCCCTAGTCATTTTATGACCATTGAATTATCCTGAAATTGAACGTAATTTCTGGAATTTCATGGCGTTTGCTGATTTTGCGGACCTTCCAAGATTTCAGACCTTCGGGAGGCCTTAACATTTTTACGACCATTCAAATGAATAATTTTTCTTATCTTTGGGACGTTCGTTTTATTATTGCGCATTTTATTTTCGGACCTTAAAGAATCGACCCTTGACTGTAAGTAAAATTATTGTATGGCCTCTCTCGTGGTCATTTTATGGCCACTGGATTATCTTGAGATTGAACGTCCTTTCTAAAGTTCTGCGTTTGCTGTTTTTTCGGACATCCCAAGATTTAAGACCTTCCGGAGGCCCTGCAATTTTTACGACCATTCGAATGGCTCAAACTTTTTAATCTATGAGAAGTGCCTTTTAATATTTTGCATTTTATTTTACGACACAAAGGATTCGAACCTTGTCAGCAGTCTATGTAAGTATTTTATGACCTTTTCCATTTTCATTTGCTGATCAGTGGATTATCCTGCGATAGAAAGTTCTTTCAAAAGTCCTGGAATTTAATTGCATTTGCCGTTTTTGCGAACTTCCCCAGATTTAAGACCTTCGGGACACCCTGCAATTTTTACGACCATTCAAATGATTACAAATTTGTGTGCCTTTCTCGACGTCCTTTTTAATATGTCCTATTTTATTTTCCGACCCTTACGATTCGCCCCTTGATAGAAACTTCTACAATAATTTTATGACCTCTCCCATTTTCATTTTATGTCCACTGTATTTTCCTGAGATTGAACGTAATTTCAAAAGTCTTTGAATTTCATTGCATTGGCCGATTTTGCGAACTTCCTCAAGATTTAAGACCCAGGTACACCCTGAAATTTTGACCACCATTCAAATGACTTAAATTTTATGTGGCTTTCTCGTCATTTTTAATATTTCGCATTTTCTTTTCCGACCGTAAAGTTTCGACCCTTAATATAAATTTATATAAATATTTCATGACCTCTCTCATGACAATTTTATGACCACTGTATTATCCTGAAATTTAATGTGCTTTCAAAAGTCCTGGAATTTCAAGGACAATTTGAATGACTTATTTTTTTCTACCTTTGAGACATCCGTTTTAATATTTTCCATTTTATTTTCCGACTGACAAGATTCGACCCTTGATGGAAATGTATATAATAATTTTATGACCACTGGATTATTCTGTGATTGTCTGTCCTTTCAGAAGACCTAGAATGTCATTGCATTTGCTGATCCAAAATTTAAGACCTTCGGGAAACCCTGAAATTTTTACGACCATTCAAATGACTTATTTTTTTTCTTTTCAGACGTTCTTTTTGATATTACGACTTTTATTTTCTGATCCCTAAGATTCGTCCCTTGATCGAAATTTATATAATTATTGTATGACCTTTTCTGTTTTAATTTTATGACCACTACATTATCCTGGGATCGAACGTCATTTCAAAAGTCTTTGAATTTAATTGTGTTTGCCGATTTTTCGAACTTCCCCAGATTTAAGACCTCCGGGGCACCCTGAAATTTTTAAGACCATTCAAATGACTTAAATTTTTTGTGTCTTTCTCTTCCTTTTTAATATCTCTCATTTTCTTTTCCGACCGTAAAGTTTCGACCCTTGATAGAAATTTATATAAATATTTTACGACCTCTCCCATGCCAATTTTATGACCACTCCATTATCCTGAAATAATTTTTAAATTTTATGACCACTGGATTATTCTGTGATTGTATTTTCTTTCAAAAGACCTAGAATGTCATTGCATTTGCTGATTTTGCGAACTTCCCAAAATTTAAGACCTTTGGGAAGCCCTTAAATTTTTATGACTATTCAAATGACTCAATTTTTTTTGTCTTTGCAGACGTTCTTTTTGGTATTACAACTTTTATTTTCCGACCCTTAAGATAGATAGACCTTTCATAGAAATTTCTATAATTATTTTATGACCTTTTCTATTTCATTTAATGACCACTGCATTATCCTGAGATTGAACGTCATTTAAGAAGTCTTTGAATATAATTGTGTTTGCCGATTTGGCGAACTTCCCCAGATTTAAGACCTCCGGGGCACCCTGAAATTTTTACGACCATTCAAATGACTTTTTTTTGTCTTCGTAGACGTTCTTTTTGGTATTACACATTTTATTTTCCGACCTTGAGGATTCAACCCTTGATATAAAATCATGTAATAATTTTACGACCTCTTGCATAGCCATTTTATGACCGATGTATTATACTGAGATTGAACGTCCTTTCAAACGCTATGGAATTTCATTGAGCATTGAAATGACTTAATTTTTTCTATTTTTGAGACGCCCGTTTTAATATTTCGCATTTTATTTTCCGACCCTCATCGTGTTCCAAATTAATTTTCGTCTCAAATTCCTGTCATTTTCGGACCATCAACGAGTGCCAAATTTTTGCATGTCTCTTCAAGTACGACTGATCGATAAGCAAAAAATTGGAAGATTGAAGAAGAAAATTTAGGAGAAAATCCCGGAAATGAGAAAGGCGGATGCAGATTTGTACAATCCCGATTGAAATTGGTTTCATCGACCTCGCCACACTGATGGCGGTCCTCGGGGTCGGTCAAGGCCAACAACCAACATGGTGAGCCTGGGATCCTATCATCGTCGGACGTTACCCCAGAACTTTGCCCGGACCCATTGCGTTCTAAAAATATATCTGAAAATACAATTTACAGTGTATATAAGGAAACTCAAGGAATGCAGTCTGGTTCCTTGATTCTTGATTTGAATTTTTTATATTCTTACTAATGAATTTCTCCCGGAATCCGGTGATGCAATAAATAGCGCCACTCAATAAAACAAAGATAACGCGGTCCCCTACACTTTTTCCGAGTGAGAAACGTGACCACGGTAACGATTCCAGATCCTTCAAGTTGTAAACAGATCGGTACCAGTAAATAAAAATCATTTCCATTAACATTACCAGTTTTCCTAAAAAAAAAAAACGATTTTTTTAGATTCATACCTTTGGTACCGTTTGCATGTGTGAAATTTTTTCATACAAGGAATTTTTTATTTTTCGACCTTTGGCACTTTCCAAATATATTTATAACAGTATTTTTGCATTTTAGCATCTTTAGTATGTGCTCAGTTCTCCAGAACTTCACAAATTATTCCCTACTCATTTTTTTAGGACTTTACCATATTATGACCTTTTTTATTTTATGACCTTTGTCCTAACATTTCAGGGCCTTAATTTCATTTTTTTTGCACTCTTAGTGAGACACATTTGATATTTCCAACTGTTGGGACACACTCATTATTTTATGACCCAAAATTTTCCATCTTTGAAAATTGACGCAGTGATCAGAAAATTATTTATCCCATGAGGGACCGTTCAAAAGATACGTAACGCTTTTTCTATAGTAAGTGCTTGTAAGTTTAACACTGGCGTAACTTCACAAATTATTCCCTGCTCATTTTATTTTCTTAGAACTTTACCATTTTGGGGCCTTTTTATTTTGTGACCTTACCCCAAAATTTCATGGCCCTAATTTTATTCTTCTGGCACTCTTAATGAGACACACTTGATATTTCCAACCACACACTCATTATTTTATGACCCACAGTTTTCCATCTTTGAAAATTGACGCAGTGATGAGAAAATTATTTATCCCATAAACTGAAACTTTCAGATAAGAATTTTTGGGCCGAGATCATGCTGACCCCCTACATTCCACATCGTGGCGATTTTTTATTTTAAGACCTTTGGTACGTGCCAAATTAGGATAGTGTAGGATACTGTATTTCACGAACGTTGCCATGTGCCAAAATTGTTCATACAAGGAATTTTTTTATTATATATATATAAAATATATAATATATATATATTTTTTTATTTTTTTTATTTTACCAGTTTCTGGCCTTTTTTATTTTATATAAAATATGAATTTTTAACAAACTAGGTCAACTTTTAACCAAGTAGTTGAATTTTCAACCAAAAGGATGAATTTTTAACAAAATACACGAATCTTCAACTAGAAAAGATTAATTTTCCAATGAAAAATATCAATTTTCAACCAAAAGTGGAATAGTTACATTTAAGGTAAAAAAACTAATTCTCAGAAAAAAAACGAATTTTCATCAAAGTAAGTTACATTTGGATCATGGGTGATGAACTCGGAGATGAATTTTCAACTAAAATGATTAATCTTTAAAAAATAAATTTTTCGACAAAAGAGGTCAACCCACAAGATTTTTTTGAACACAAAAGGTTAATTTTCTATGAATGGAATTGTTAAATTTTCAACCAAGGAGGTGAATCTTAAAAAAAATTAATTTTCAACAATCTAGTTCAACTTTCAACCAAGTAGTTGAATTTTCATCTAAAAAAGAAGATTTACCAAAAACTTAAAAAAAGGACGTGTTTTAAACAGAATACATTATTTTTCAACAAAATTGTTGAATTTTACAGCCAAACGGAAGATTAATTTTTCACCGAATATTTTAGTCTCCTACCAAATTGTTAAATCCTCAACCAAACCAGATTAGTTTAGACACAAACAGTTGAATTTTTAATAAAAGAGGACGAATTTTCAATCAAGAAGATTAATTTAGATCGAAAAACAAAATTAAAAAAAAATACACGAATTTTCAAATGGAAAAGATAAATTTTTAATAATAAATATCCATTTCAAACAAAAATGGGATAGTTAAATTTTTAGTTAGAACAATTAATTCTCAACCAAAAAAAAATCAGAATTTTCAACCAAATAGTTACATTTTCAAAAAAAGAAATGAATTTTCAACAAAAGAGTTCAACACAAACCATGATTTTTTAACACGGAAGATTAATTTTATAAATATTAAATAATAATTTTATGGAATATGTTAAATTGTCCACGAAGGAGGTGAATCTTAAGAAAATATGAATGTTTAACAAACTAGTTCAACTTTCAATGAATTTGAAACCGAATAGTTAAGTTTTCAAGCAAGAAGATGAATTTTCCAGCAAGAAGATTCATGTTCGAACAAAAAACGAGAATTTTCAACAAAATATATTAATTTTCAACAAAATTATCCAATTTTAAAGCCAAAATGACGAATCATATACAAACGGTAGAAATTTACAACCCAAAAATATGTTTTTTTTCTTTTTTAAGAAAAAAATTAATTTTCTATCAAAAAGATACATTTTCATAAAGATAGTTTAATTGTCAATTAAATAGTAAAATTTAAACCAAAAATGTAAATTTTTAACAAGAAAGTTAATTTTCAAACGAATATTTTAATTTTCTACCAAATTGTGTAGCCTCAACCAAACTGGATTAATTTAGAGCCCAAAAGTTGCATTTTTAACCAAAAAACACGAATTTTCAACCAAAAATATGTGTTTAAAAAAAAGTAAATTTTCTAGTAAAACTTGAATTTTCCTAAATTTTCAATTAATTTCCTGTAAAATTATTGAATCCTTAACCAAACCAAAATTACTTAGACCCAAGCAATTGCAGTTTTAATAAAAAAGGATGAATTTTCAACCAAGAAGATTAATTTTCGACTAAAGGACGATTGTTTAACAAAAATACATGAATTTTTAACTAGAAAAGATTAATTTTCAATTAAAAATATCAATTTTCAACCAAAAATGGACCAGTTACATTGTTAGGTAACAAAAATTAATTCTAAAGCGAAGAAAAACGAATTTTTACAAAATGGTTACATTTTCAACAAGAGAGATGAATTTTCAACTGAATTATGTATGTATGCCATTAAGCCATTTCCCTTTCAGGGTAGGCGTGACACTATGAATATAAAAAAATAAATTTTAAACGAAGTAGCTGAATTTATGATCAAAAAAGATGTGTTTTGAACAAAATAGTTGCATTTCTAACAAAATAATAGAATTTTCCAAAAATTATACAGGTGAAAAGTGGGAAAATGGGAAAGTGAGAAGTGGGATGTGGGACAGTTACGTAATCGTTCCCCGGATATGCAAAAAATTTTCAGACCTCTCCTAAATCATTTTTAAAGTTGATACCAAAAATGAAATTTTTCGTCTGCATGATCTTGAAAATTTGTCTTTTGTATTAGAATACTAATCTTCTTGTTGAAAAATTCATCTCTTTAGTTAAAAATTTAACTATGTTTCTTAATTCATGTATTTTGTTGAAAATTAATCTTTCTTGGTAGAAAATTAATCTGATTGGATGAAAGAGTATCATTTTTGTTGAGAATTCGTCTTTTCTGGTAGAAAATTAATCATCTTGGTTGAAAATTTACTTTTTTGGTTAAAGATTCCTCAGTTTAGTTGAAAATTCAATTCTTTGGTTAAAAAATAAACTGGTTTGTTGAAAATTCATCTCTTGTGGTAGAATATTAATCTTCTTGTTGAAAAATTCATCTTTTCGGTTGACAATGCATTTTTCTTTGGTTAGGACTTGAAGTAATTTGTTGAAAATTCCTTTGTTATGATTAAAATTTAATTTTTGCAACTGAAAATATAACTATTCCATTTTGGGTTGAAAATTTGTCTTTTTTAGTTGAAAATGCATGTTTTTTGTTGAAATTCGTCTTTTTTGGTAGACAATTAATGTTCTTAGTTGAAAATTCATTTTGTTTTTGGTTAAAATTCCTCATTTCAGTTGAAAATTAATTTCTCAGTTTAAAAATTTAACTATTTTGTTAAAATTTTTTTTTTTTTTCAGAAAATTCATTTCTAAAGCTGATACCAAAAAAGGAAATTTTTCGTCTGCACGATAATCCAATCGACAATCTTAGCACACCTAACCCGTTACTATTAGTGATCCTGCTTTAGACGAATTTTATTTTTGGTTGGCGAAAAAAAAGAATAGACAACTAGAATTTGAATACAGACAAAACTCCTGCTCTGCTCTACATCTTGTACGTCCGCCTGCAATTCAGATTCAACTCCCGCGCATCAGGATCTAAAAATTATGTGCATTTTGATACCTCAACTGCCTAATACGAAGGCACATGATCCTTAGGAAACAAGTTTCAAATACGATAGCGAGGTCATAAATTTGGGCATCGAATGCATATAGTCGAAATCGTCAATATATTCCATTAGATACCACCTACCATCAAAAAAAAAGGAAAAAAATCGTTCCAGATTTGATCTTGTCGCTAGGGAGAAGATTTCTTCAAAATGGAGAATAAAAAAAATTCCAAAAAATTCAAGAGTTTCACATCCTTCCAATTTGTATCATTCTTCATATAGTCCGGGAGCCAGGAACCGTTTGGTCCGCGGTAATAGGTCCCCGGAATTTTTTTTTCATGGATATTGTGCAGAATGATCTCCTGAGTCCTACGGTATGAGGTGCTTTCGCAAATTCATGGTCGTTTTGCAAGAAGATGAATTTTAGATTGAAAAGCCAAACAATTTTTAACAAAATACATGAATTTTCAACTACAGAAAATCAATTTTTAATAATACATATTAATTTTCAATCAAAAAGATGATACACTCGAGGTCCCATAGAAGCCGGTCCGGTTTTGTAATTCCTAGAACTGCTGGCCCAAGCAGTTTCCTAGCAAGCAGGGCGAAAGACGGTTGTGACTCTCGCCTCGGAAGGGCCGCAGTGCGCGAGTACTCAATCGAGTATATTGCGCAATATTATGCATTCCAATTGGAAATCGTTCAGGCGGCCCTGACTGTTTACGTTTCGAGGGTACCAATTTAGTAACAAGGCCAGTACGAGGCCACCCCCGAAACTCTTATTATATGGGACCTGGACTGTCACTTGGAATTTGTAGATAGAAAGATTAATTCGCAACAACAAAAAAAAGACTTTTCAGCCAAACAGTTATCAGGAACCGTTTGGTCCGCGGTAATAAGTTACCGGAATTTTTTGAATATATATTGTGCAGAATGGTCTCCTGAATGCGACGGTAAGAGGTGTTTTCGCACATTTTTATTTTTCATTCAATTAAAGGATCCACAGAAGGAAAAAATTTGTCTGAGTTGAATTTTTAATAAAAGAGGATGAATTTTGAACCAAGAAGATTAATTTTAGATCGAAAAACTAAAAATTTTAACAAAATACAACTAGAAAATATAAATTTTTAATAATAGATATCTATTTTCAACCAAAAATGGGATAGTTACATTTTTAGTTAAAAAAATTAATTCTCAATAAAAAAAAAAAAATTTTCAACCAAATAGTTATATTTTCAAAAAAAGAGATAAATTTTCAACTAAAATGATGAATGTTGAAGAAATGAATTTTCAACAAAAAATTTCAACCCAAAACATGATTTTTTAACACGGAAGATGATTTTATAAAAATGAAATAGGTTAACTTGTTCACCGAGGAGGTGAATCTTAACAAAATATGAATGTTTAACAAACCAGTTCCATTTTCATCCAAGTAGTTGGATTTTTAACTGAAAAATATGAATTAAAAAAAAAGGTTAAATTTTTAACAAAGAAGATGAATTTTCTAGCAAGAAGATTAATTTTCTACCAAAAAACATGCACTTTCAAAAAAATATATTAATTTTCGACAAAATTGTTGAATTTTGAAGCCAAAAGAACGAATTATCTAACAAACGGTTGAATTTTCTACCCAAAAATATGCTTTTTCAACAAATAAGTTATTTTTCTACCCAAAAAGTTAAATTTTCATAAAAATAGTTTAATTTTCAATTATAGTAAAATTTAAACCAAAAATGTGAATTTCAAACAAGAAAGTTAATTTTCAAACGAATATTTTAATTTTCTACCAAACTGTTCAATCCTCAACCAAACCAGATAAATTTAGAGCCAAAAAGTTACATTTTCAACCAAAAAGTATTAATCTTGAACTTAGAAAATTAATTTTCGACCAAAAAAGACGAATCTTTAATAAAATCCATTTTTAGCATTTTTAGCTAGAAAAATCTATTTTCAATAATAAATATCAGTTTTGGAAGGAAAAAACCTTTCCAGATTTGATCTTGCCGCTAGGTACTAGGTCCCCGGAATTGTTTTAATGGATATTGTGCAGAATGTTCTCCTGAATCCGACAGTTGTCAATATTTTTTTGATTTTCTCGTAAAAATATGACGAAGGTATATATTTATATATACAGGGTGTCCAAAAAGTCCCGGGACAACTGAATATTTCCTCAGGTAAGATATTTTTCAGGGCAGTCAAGGTCATTCTTGAAGGAACTTTCAACAAGGAATTCAATGGTGACCTTTATTTTGATCTTGACCATGAGCTTCACGGTCATTTCAAGGTCAAATTGATTTTTTTAAATGGGAACCTCTATTTTTGACCCCGGGATCTGAGAGAGCGGAAAATGTTATGTCCAGATATGACCTTGACAAATCGAAAATTTGACCTGGAAAGGTCAGGGCAAGGTCAAACAACGTGCAGCAGAATGACTCGACTGGCATGCATTTTTGAAGAAAATGTCCTGGTGAAGGTTCTGGTCATAGACAAGGTCAAAGTCGCCAATCGATCGGGAGTATATGCCATGACCTTCCCAGGTCAAATTTCGGATTACTCAAGGTTATATCTGGACGTAAACTTTCCGCTCTCTCAGTTCCCGGGGTCAAAAATAGACGTTCCCATTCAAAAAAATCAATTTGACCTTGAAATGACCGTGAAGGTCATGGTCAAGATCAAAATAAAGGTCACCATTGAATTCCTTGTTAAAAGTTCCTTCAAGAATGACCTTGACCGCCCTGAAAAATATCTTACCTGAGGAAATATTCAGCCGTCCCGGGACTTTTTGGACACCCGGTATATTTCATCATATTGAAATTCAATTTATTAATATTATCAATTTTCTTTTTTAGAAATGATGAGCGATAGTTACACAAGAGCGTCTATGGATTAAATTCTTTAATTATTGTAATTTTATATTTTTTATATAAATAAACAAAGAGAGAAAATGAAACATTTTTTAATTATTACTAGTAGTCGTGCGCGCGCCAAGGCGCGCGCCTACTAATTTTTGTTATGAAAAAGAATAAACCAAATACTTATTTTTTCTATGTTATTTATATTTAATTAATGTTACAAAATATTCGTAAAAAATAATTAGAAGGCACTACAGGATGATGTTGAAGCTAAAGGAGTAATGGATTTCTCCTAATTTATTTGTAGGTAAATTCTGTCATCGTTATCATCTTGAAAAAATTGTGAATGTAATTATAATTCAATTTATTATAATCAACTCTTAAATTTGTTTAACACTTAACTTATTTGTAAATTATATTGGCGTAATACATTTTTTATTTTATAAATTAAAAGAAATGTTATTTATAAAATAAATTGTGAATTATTCGTTTTAACATGTATATGAGCATATAAATTTCAAATTGATAAATACTGCGAATAATATTAATTTTCATTATTATATAAGCTTTACAAAGTATAAAAAAATGAATGATACATAGAATAGTGGCAGTAATTACCAATCTTTCAGTTTTCAAGAAATATGATAACAAATTTTTAAATTGTCTATTTGCTCCGCAATTATTGCTGTTTATACTCTATAGTAATCCATTCGCCACTACTATTTTCTTATGCATTGAGAGATAGTGAGGTGGTCTAGAAGTCTATTTTTTAATTTTGAATCTTTTTCATGCTCATTTTGCATAAAATTATTCATGATAAAATGGATTTCTGTTCGATCTTAATTTTAAAATTATTAAATAGAGACACTAAACAAAAAAATTAATTTTGTAATTTTTATCATAAATGATGCACGTTATTACGAAAAAGTAAAATGTATTTTAGTATAACTTTTTTTTACATGAACATTTTTGTGTGAACATTTTTATCGTATCTGTTGTTTACGTCAAAATGATTAAATTCTTTTATTATAAGAAGAAGATTATCCTGTCGATAGAAGTTTCCAGGCCTTTATAAACGTTACAGTATCTTTCTTATTAAAAACTAAATTAAACAAAAACTTTTCAAACAATATATTTTTTTTCCTTCTGCGAAAATCTGTCAATTTTTTATTCTTCAAAAAATCTATATTGGTTGATAAATTCGTGTTTTTAATTGGAAAATAGTGTCTTTAGTGTCTTTTTATTCGAAATAGTAGCAAAACAGCGTCATCGCTTGAAAAAAGTGTCAAATAGTGTCAATAGTGTGTTTTGAGCCCGAGGCCTGAATTTGCAGTTTATTATTCTAAGGGCAGCTACAGCCTAATTTATTTAAGAATAGTGACCTATTCAAACCGAAAAAAGCAGAGAAATTGCCCTACAAAAAACGTCGGATTGAAAATTATTCGAAAGTATTGTATTTTGAATGCGAAGTTGTCTAAAAGCAGATGTCCAGAGATATCTCGGGAGTGCGCAGCAATAATTTTTAATTCGACGTTTTTTGCAGCAAGACTCATTTCTAATCCAAAAAGTGACTTAAAGTAAATATGTGCATCAATAGTGTGACTGATGTTCTTTTGGATTTGAAAGCATTTCGAAAAATTCCATTCATAAAACTTCCAAGAATTAAAGATAAAATTTAAAACATGAAAATAAATTGGAAAAAATTTAAAACTCCAAAAAATGTAATTGATTTAGTAATTTTAAAATGATTTTGGAAAAATACAAGGGAATTCAAAAGAATTTGATTGAATGTTGAAGAATTCAAAATGAGGTTAAAACACTTCAAGACGAATTAAACACAAACTGAAAAAAATATCCATTGAACAGAATAGAATTATTGATTTAATTCAAAAGAATTCAGGTAAATTAACAAAATTCGAAAGACATAATAAAATAATTCTGAATGAATGAGTAACAATTCAGGGTGAATTCAAATTAATTGCAAAACTTATTTGAAAATCTCTACAAATCTGTGAAAACCTAAAAAACCCCTCACTTCTTGTGAATCAATTTCTTAAAGTACAGTGAAATATTATAAAATCCCGTGAAATTATATGAAATTTTAAAGTATTTTCTTGAATCCTGGAAAATTTTTGAAAATACCTTGGGAGCTTTTAAAATCCATTAAAATCATTGAAAACTTTGGAAATCTCATAAAATTCATTTAAATATTCTAAAATATATTGAAACCTCGCAAGTCCTATGAAATAGTTTCATATATTCCAAAGTTGTAAACAAATTCTTTAAACTCTCAGAAAAATTTGTTCATTCCTCTTAAAGTCATTCAAAGCCTTTAAAATTCCATAAAAAATTAATAATATCTTGAAAGTGCATTAAAGTCTTTAAAAATACTTTATAATATTTTAAATCATTTCAAATCCTATTAGGTTACCGAAATAAATTCAAAATTGCTTGAAATCTTTTGATATACCCTAAAACCTGGCATAGGTCCTATTAAATCGATCTATATTTTCGAAATTTTAGAAAACTCTTCGATACAATACCCCATGCAAATTTTGTCAAATCTCTTGAAAATGCTTTAGAATCTTTTTAAATACTCTAAAATATTTTAAATCCTCTGAAACCAATTGACCATTCCTTAGAATCTTTTGAAATACTGTTAAAGTTATAAAATCCTTTCAAACCTTTGGAAATCAGTTGAAACATTTTAAAGCTCTTGAAAATGCTTTAAATCTTTTAAAATACCATACAATAATTCAAATCCTATAAGTAACATTAAATTACTGAAATCAATTCAAAAATTCATAGGATCTTTCAAAATACCCTAAGATATTTAAAATCCTTCACAATATTTTAGAATTCCTTGAAATTTTTTAAACTCTTCAAAATCCCTTGCAATTTTTAAAAGCACCATAAATTATTTCCAGTCCTTTGAAACTCTTTCAAATTATTGAAATCCTTTAAATCTTTAAAAATCACTTGAAACTTTTTAAAGCTTACGAAAATGTCTTGATATCTTTTAAAATACTCTTAAAGTTCTCAAATCCTTTACCATTTTTTGAAATTCCTCAAAATTATTGAAATCTCTTGGAAATGCTTTGGAGCCTGTTAAAATATCCTAAAATATTTCAACCCCTTTAAAATCTGTTGGCATTC
>CAKNYM010051963.1:188292-210783 GCA_932195095.1 Andricus curvator
TCGGTTGAAAATTCCTTGAAATCTGTTAAAATATCCTAAAATATTTCAAACCCTTTAAAATCTGTTGGCATTCATTGAAATTATTGACATCTCTTTCAAATGCTTTGGATTCTTTTCAAATGCCCTAAAATATTCCCAGTCTTTTTTTTCAAATTCCTTCAAATTATCAAAATAAATAAAAAATTCTTCGGAATCTACTGAAATTCTTTGAAATATTTTCCCACAATATATCAATTTTAAATCTTTTAGAATCAATTGAAATTTTTTAAATCCTCTGAAATCCTATTAAGTTAGTGAAATCAATTAAAAATTCTTTAAAATATTTTATAATGAGTCAAAATATTCAAAATTCTTTGAAATCTTTTGAAATTCCTTGCAATTGTTTGAAGATCTTGAAAATTCCTTGGATAAAAAAAATACCTTATATAGTCTTTGAACTTCTTTGAAATCCCTTCAAATTATCAAAATCAATTTCTTAAAGTATCGGTGTTTTTTTTAATAGGAGTGCTTGTTGAGAGCGTAAAAATTCTTAATTTGAACATCTTCTTAAATTATAAAATTTTTGATCTGTAAACATACACAGATCTCTGACATACTTCTATTCAAACCGAAAAAAAATAATTATTCGAATGTGTCACTATAAGAAAATGGAGATTTCAATCCTATAGGGAAAGTAGAACCGAAACGTACACGAGTTTCACAAATGATATTTAATATGATAAATATAATTAAATCATGATATAAATCACAGTTACAGAGCGTAAAAATGATTAATTTGAAAATTTCTTGTTTGGGTAAACAGTTTAAAAACAGACTACCATCACAATTGAGGTTATGGTTCATTACTTCTTTTACAGACTTTACCGTGCAACGGTTGGCAACACTGAGCCGCGCATTACCAAATACGAAAAAACACGTGACGTATTATTATCGAACTCGAACTAAGTGATCCCGACAAGACCACCTTGACATGCGCATGCTTCGATAGAATGGCGCTTATTGGTTCTAGTTCGCGTCCTCATTGGGAATTCAAATACGGGCGCGTACTACAGCCAATCAACTATATTACAATTCAAACATGCGCATATAAAGGCGACTCAGTTAGCATCACTGATTTCAAATGCAGCACCACACACAGACACACACTACTGTTGAATATGAGCGGCCTACAGCAAGCAAACGTTACCACCGTTGTTACTCTCGAAAATCGTCAGAATCGAAAACGACAATATCGTTTAGAGATTTTATATTAAGGATTTTTTATCTTCGAATCAAAAAATTTAATTATCCCATTCTCACTGAAAATGAATGTCGAAGTATCCAAAGAATATAAATAATTCACAGGATATCGAATCTAATTGTTATAAGCAAATTATTATTATTATTATTATAGATTAGCAGTTCGAACTCGAAAGTTCATTGCCTCATCTACCCGAGACCGCCACATATCTCTGTCTTGTGCATTCTCCATCCAGTTTAAGTAATCATGTCCTAGTTCTTTTAGAGCATCCCTTACATTTTTCTCCCATCTGTTTCTCGGTCTGCCTAGGGGTCTCTTACCAGTCGGTCTCCCTCTTAAAACTTGCGCTACTGTTCTTTCATTGCCCATTCTTGCTACATGCCCCGCCCATCTTAATTTACGCGCTTTCATTACTCTATTAATATTTGCTGACCCGTAGAGAGCGTGCAGCTCAACATTATGCAGTTTTCTCCACTCGCCGGTCTCTTCGTCCCTTTTTGGACCATAGATTTTTCTAAGTACTTTATTCTCGAAAACTCTAAACCTATTCTCTTCTCCTTTCGTCAGCGCCCATGTTTCACACCCGTACATGACGACCGGCATTATTATCGTTTTGTAAATTCTTACTTTGATGTTCCTAGATAGCGATCGCGATTTTAGTAGCGTGTTTGCTGCATAATAGCACCCATTGCCAGCGTGTAGCCGCGCATTGATTTCCGTTTTAATCTTATTTTCGCTAGTTATAATAGACCCGAGGTATTTAAACTCGTTAACCCTTTCGAATTTCATATTTCCGGCCATTAGATCCCCGTCTTGATTACTTTGTCCGGACCTGACGACGGTCATATATTTTGTCTTCGATTCGCTAACTTCCAAGCCAATCTCTTTGGCTTTTGCGATCAAGATTTCTGCATTTTTAGCTACCGTTTCTTTATCATCCCCTAGTACGTCGAGATCATCCGCATATCCAAGAATTTGTATTACCCCATTGAGGGTAGCACCGGTCGGATTCGCCTGCACTTGCCTAACCACGTATTCTAAAACTAAGTTAAAAAGGACGCACGAAAGTGCATCGCCCTGTTTCAGGCCATCGCGGATCGAAAACTCTTCAGATAAACTACCGTTTACGCGTATTCTACCCTTACTGCCGCTTAAGCAAATTTCGATAAGTCTAACCAATTTTCTTGGCACACCCAAGAACTCTAGGATCCAGTACATTCGCGCGCGTATGATAGAGTCGTAAGCTTTTTTAAAATCGATAAATAGCTGATGTACTGCTTCTTTAAATTCCCATTTCTTTTCTAACAGTTGTCTAATTGTAAACATTTGATCGCTTGTAGATCGGTTTCGGCGGAATCCACACTGGTAATCCCCAATGATTTCCTCGGCAAAAGGAGTTAGTCTACTTAGGATAACATTAGACAGGATCTTGTAGCACGAAGGCACAAGTGAAATTCCCCGATAGTTGTTACAGTTAGTTTTATCGCCTTTTTTAAAGATGGGAATAATGATAGAGGTATTCCATTCTTCCGGCATGCGTTCTGTTTTCCAAACTGCGCGTATCAATTTACAAATTTGCCTTGTGAGGCAAGGGCCTCCATTTTTTATCAGTTCTGACGGTAGGTCATCGATGCCCGCGGCTTTGTTATTTTTCAACTTCTTTATGGCCATTTCTATTTCTATATCAGTAGGATCGTTAATTAATAGATCAGCAGTGTGGATTTCGCCGAGATTACCTTCAACGGGGGCTTCGCGTACATTTAATAGTTTATCGAAATAATCTTTCCATAAATTCAGTCTCTCTGTCGCATCGGCTACTAGATTGCCATTTTCGTCCCTCATTACTTCCGTTCTACTTTGAAAGCCTTTCCTTATAGAATTGATTCCCCTGTACATCTCACGCGGGTTATTTTGTTTATTATGCGCTTCTATTGCTAGTATTTTATTCTTTTCCCACTCCCTTTTCTTGGATCTATAGAGCCTATTTGTACTTTTGCTAATCTCGAGATATTTCTTATGTGTTTGATCGCACTTATTTTGTAAACTACTTAGTCTGGCCTTCCGACGTTTCTCAAACCAGAGTTTGCACTCTTCGTCAAACCATGGTTTGCTTTTGGCTACTTTCTTAAAACCTATCGTAAGTTTCGCGGCTGCCTTTATCGCCTTTTTCGTATTGCTCCACAGGGTTTCCGGGTCCTCCTCGTGATTATTGTTATCGTCTCCCTGTTCTTGGAGAGCGTCGAAACTATTAGAAATCTCAACTTGATAATTTAATGTTTCTGTTGCTGTTTTGAACTTATCTATATTGAAACGAACTGTTGGCTCTGTGCGGCTTGTTTTCTTACTTAACGCTAGCCTAGATCTTAGTTTTACTATCACGAGAAAATGGTCTGAATTTAAATCCGCTCCCCTATACGATCTTATATCGAGAATGTTTGTATGACGTCTTCTGTCTATTAGAACGTGATCAATCTGATTGTGAGTCTTACCATCTGGTGATGTCCAGGTGGCCTTATGTATATTTTTATGCTTGAAATATGTGCTTTTGACAACGAGGTTCTTTGAAGCTGCAAAGTTTATTACTCTGGTTCCATTATCATTACTGACGTCATGCAAACTTTCTGATCCTATTGTAGGCCTATACATTGGTTCTTTTCCAATTTTCGCGTTGAAATCCCCCAATACTATTTTTGCGTCAAACGTTGAGAACTTGTCAAAAACCTGCTCGATTGTTTCATAAAAAAGATCTTTAGTGTCTTCGTCTTTGTCCTCGGTGGGGCAGTGCACATTAATTAATACGTGTTTGCTGAAATTACCCTTTAGTACAATGTATGATAACCGGTCGTTAATGAATTGCATGTCGATAAGTGCTTGCGAAATTCGTTTATTAATAAGAAAACCAGTCCCCAGTCTTTGCCCCTTAGCTCCTCCCCAGTGCAAAGTATAGTCATCCCTAGAAATTGACGCGAAATCGCCCGACCAGCAGGTTTCTTGAAGTGCTATTACGTCAGTTTTGTAATCAATTGCTATCTTAATGAGTTCGCTAAATCGGCCAGTTTTTAGACTACGCGCGTTTAGAGTTCCCACCCTTAGATCTTTAACTGTAGTTTTTTGTTTTTGCAAGTTAGCCATGGTAGTTTCAAGATAATCCGCACGTTAGGATCCTATTCCGATCGTAGGTGAGTCCACTGTCCCAGGAGTGATAACCCCCATACCTCCCTAGGTCTAAGTATGGGAGCTTTCCGACTCTGACAAGGACCATGTCAACTTGTCGTCAGACACATTACAGTTTCATCCTCGTACCCTAACGTCCCCCTGCAAGGCAGCGCGCCTACTGGCATCAATACCCCTTTGGCCCTATGCAGGCGAATCATTCCACACATCCCTTGCGGGCAGTGTCATCGCTGCAGTGTCCAATGGGCAGCAGGATTTTTCCCTTACAAGATTTTTAGTTTTGGTTCGGGTATAGTTTCTAGGTGGGTACACGCTGCACCTTGGCTTGCCAGAACCCACCCTTTGTGTATGAACGCGAATGGGTGGGTCCCCCCAAGCCATGGTTGTCGTGTACCTATTTTTTTACCAGTGCTAGATTCACCACACCTACGACTGGCTCCTATCGGCTTTCCGCGACTGCTTATTCTTGTATTCGCAGTTAACCTTGGGGGCTGTTCAGCCTTACGGGCCGTAAAGTATATTTGTAAGTTGAAATTGCTTGATATAATCAACAGGATCATGTTTGATCATGAAAATTTGTTTATTTTATAAACAAGTTATGTAAACAAATGCATAGTTTGGTTATTTATAGACAGAAAGCAATAGTTCATAACATAAACAAATAATATCGATTGACAATTTTTCGTCACTAAATATCACCACCTATGTAATTTGAAGACGATTAGAAAGAAAAACGATCACTTTCTATCTATAAATGGTCAATCTATGAATTTGTTTATAAAATTTGTCTATAACATAAACAAATCATGTCGATTGGCAATTCTTCGTCACTAAACATCACCACTTATGTAATTTGCAGACGATTAGAAAAAAAACTATTACTTTCTGTCTATAAATAACCAAACTATGCATTTGTTTACATAATTTGTTTATAAAATAAACAAATTATACCATACAACAAATTTTGATGATCAAACATGATCCTGTTTATAAAATCAAGCAATTTCAACTTACAAATATACTTTACAAGCAAAATTTCCAATATGTTGACATTTTGTTAATATAATTTGTTTATAACAATAAGATACGATATCCTGTAAATTATTTATATTCTTGGGATACTTACACGGAGAAAAATGGATGTTTAAACGTAACATCTAGATCTTCAGGGTTAACATATTTTATGTTTAACTATAGGACAGCAATCTAGATGTTCAAAGTTAGGATCTGTAGATATTAAAAAGTGAGATGTTACTCTGAAACATCCAAAATGTTCAACCTGAAATATCCGAAATATTACATGTGTGGTTATGTCAACTAACGGCTGTAAATATTTGAGGAATTTTCTTATTTCTGAGCATTTAAGGAATTAATTGATAACTTATTTGTGAATTTAAAACTAAACTTGAATTTTCGTACATGAACGAAAAACAGATACAGGGTATGAAATGCCGATCAGAGAATACATTCAGTCTAGCTGAGGTTATGTTTAATATTTTTAATTCAAAATAAAAAATAAAAACGAGGTAAGTAAGCTGAGAACGAATAATATGTAATCTGCATTTAAAATTCTATTATTTGAGGTTACTTAAACTATATTTTATTATAAATTCGCAAACATTTGGTCAAATCACGTGTCAAATGTTCAAAGGTGTTCGAGTCAATATAACCTCAAACTTAAGAACATTGTTCCGTCGTGTAGACAGACAAAAGTCGTTATAAAATTTTAAATAAGGATAGCTAATTTTGATTCTTTGAAAATGTTCAAAAATTGTAATATTCCATAATTGTAATATCGAAATTATATAGCCGTCAAATATAGTCGTGAAATTCGAATGCGCAATGCGCATGCGTTCAGATGATTTTAACATCTGAATATGTTACAGTTTAACATAACAATATTTTTACGCCTAACATCTCAAAAAGATAGTAGATGTTTGGCATGAAGATCTGCATGTTAGGCGGAACAATCTTTCCCTTTGAACATCTACATTTAAACATCCATTTTTCTCCGTGTAGACATTCATTTTTGTTGAGAATGGTATTAATTAAGTTATTGATTTGAAGATAAAAAATAATAATTAAAAAATATCTCATTTTTGTTCTTTGTTTATTTATATAAAAAATAGAAAATTACGAAAATTAAAAAATCTAATTCATAGACGCTCTTGTGCAACTATCGCTGATCACTTCTATAAAAGAAAATTGAAAATCGGTCAAGAATTGTAGGCTGTAGGGGAGCGGCGGCGAATGTGGCGCACATAAAGGAAAATGCACGATTAATATTCAAATTTAAAGTAAAATATTTTAATAAAATATATTTTGTTTAGGCTAATATCTTACCAATGCTCTATGCATGGAGATAATTTAATTGAAGTTCATTAAAAGAGTTAATTAATGTGTTTTCCAAAAAGTGCATATGCGCCAAGTTGTCCTACCTTCTTCGGTAATGTGGCGCGTTTCGATTTAAATTCATAATTATTGAATAAAAAACTAATTATGAAGAAAAATTAGTAAAATTTAATAAAAATAAGATAAATATATTTACGTTTAATATTATTAACATATTTGAGAGATTATGTCTGCCGAAATTTGAAGAAAAAAATTTTTTTTAACAGTGCAGATTGTCTCACAATAATTTGAGGAGTGCTACAAATTTTGTATTTTAAGATAAGCTTACAGACGTTTTATGAACAATAAATCAAAATTATATTAACAATAAGTAAATTTTATTCTTTTCCAAAGCAGTTATAATGATTCAACATTAAAATAATATCATTACTCTTAACCTTGTAAATATTTATTCTGTCAGAACAAACCTAACCCGAAAACTGGTAAAACGATTTCAAAATACAATTATTCTGAAATAACTCTAAAATACACGATAATTATTGGAATAAAACTTTTTTATACATATTAGAATCGAAATATTATTACTTTGAGTAAATATTTCTTACCTTGTAACTAAAACCGGCACTTTGTTACTACAAAATTCTCGGATCAAAACAAACCACAAACTTGTGCGCCAAGTTACCTGCCGATTTTAGTCCCGAATGCGCCATATTAGTTGCATGTGATTAGTATTTAATAAAGATTTTTTACATAAAAGTTTATTATTTTTACTCAAAATTTTAAACTTTAAAGCATTCAAGAAACTCGGAACAGTATATTTCCAAAAAAATTTATAAGTTTACACGAAACTTCTGTAATTTTTTACTTGTTTTAGGTACTCTGACAATACAAGCGAAAGAGCCAAAACTGACTTTTCGTCATAAAAATCAGGCAATTAATTTAATTATCACAATTTTTAAATAATGTAAGTTTGAAAACATATATACATGTAATGAAACTATCTCCACAAGCAGAAAGTACGTTAATATTCGAAGACTCGAACGCGCCACATTAGCCGCCGCGCCGCATTTGAGATTAAAGCTAGAAAAGAAAAATCCAAATTTTGTACAATATTAATTGATCCAATTTCAATAGACTGCATTAGCCTCGTTTTATTATTACGAGAAAATCAAAAAAAGATTGAAAAAACTCGGCTAATATTTTCAATCCCAGTATATCTTCAAAGTATTCTTTTCTCTTAAATTAATTTTTTATCCCTTAAATAAATTATTCGGGATACGAAAAAAAGTTTCAGACAATTTTTTTTTTCCTCTATGGGTCCTTTAACAGAATAAGAAACCCTAAATGTGAAAAATTTAATAAAATTTGTCCACAATCGGGTTCAAATCAACTTTGTTGCAAAACTTCTTTGTGTTTCTTTTATGAGCTGTGGGTGAGATGCAAGAATGTACAAAAGAAATTTAATGCCTGTTATCATAATATAATTAATTCTGAAGACAAATCTGCAAAATATCCATAAACAATGCATAAAAATCGATTACAATAATATGCTTTTTTTGCAAAAACTATCAGGTAGACAAAAAAATGGACAGGACAAAAATTCTTGTTTTATCTAATAGTTTCAAAAATAAATTTGCGAGCAAATTTCTTCAAATTTCGAAAATTTTAGGAGATAAAGCATGATTTGTAAAAAAAATGTTTAATTAACAATATGTACAGAACGACCGTGAATTCGCGAAAGCACCTCATACCATCTGATTCAGGAGACCATAACTAGAAAAATAAACGACTTTTGGTTTAGAATTCTAGTATTAGGTTGAAAATTTTATTATTATTTTGTTGAAAATGCAAATATTTTGTTAAAAAGTCATCTTTTTTTATAAGAAATTCAGCTACTTGGTTCAAAGTTGAATAACTTGGTTAAAAATTCTTTTTTGTTTGTTAAAGATTCATCTTCTTGGTTGAAAATTTAACTCTTACATTTTCAGAAAATTAATCTTCTGGGTTCAAAAATCATATTTTGGGTTGAACTTTTTCATTTGTGGTTCAAAATTTATATTTTTATAGGAGTTTGATCCTTTTTAGTTGAAAATTCATTATATTTGTAAAAAATTCGTCTTTTTTTGGTCAAAAATTAATCTTCTTGGTTGAAAATTCATCCTTTTTGATTAAAAATGCAACTTTCTGCGTATATATGAATAAATCTTGTTTGGTTGTGGATTCAACAATTTGGTAGAAAATTAAACTATTTGGTTAAAAAATAACTTCTTTTTGCTAAAAATTAAACTACATTTTATGAAAATTTAGGTTTTTGGTAGAAAATTAACTTTTCTGTTAAAAACACATACTTTGGGTTGAAAATTCAAGTGTTTTGTAGATGATTCGTCCTCTTGTCCTTAAAATTCAAGAATTTCGTTGGAAATAATGTATTTTGGAAAAAACTCTTGTTTTTTTTCGTGAAACATCAATCTTCTTGCTGGAAAATTCATCTTCTTGGTTAAAAATTTAACTATTTCGTTTAAAATTCATCCTTTTTAGTTGAAAATTAATCTCTTTTGTTGAAAATGTAACTATTTTGTTGAAAATTTGTCTCTTACGGTACTAAATTAATCTTCTTGGTTGAAATATAATTTTTTTTGGTTAAAGATTCCTCATTTATTTGAAAATTCATTTTTTTGTTTAAAAATTTAACTATTTTTTGAAAATTTATGTATTTTATTAAAGATTTATTATTTTGGTAGAAAATCAATCTTTTTGATAGGACATTAATTTCTTTAGTTTTGAAATTTAACCTGGAAAAAAAATTCATAACGGACAGGGAAAATGAAAATTGGTCAGGGAAAAGTCAAGGAAAGGAAGGGAATTTCGAAATTGGGTTTTTGTAGCAAGTCAGTTGTTTAAGTATCTTCTTGGTTGAAAATTAATTTTTAGTTTTGGTAACAGATTCCTCATTTAGTTGAAAATTCATTTCTTTGGTTAAAATAAATTAAACAATTTTGATGAAAATTTGTCTTTTGTGGTAGAATATTAATCTTCTTGGCGAAAAATTCATTTGCTTGGTTGACAATTAATTTTTCTTTGGTTGAAAATTTAACTATTGAGTAAAAAATTAATTTTTTGCGGTTAAGAATTAATTTTCTAACTGTCAATTTAACTACATCATTTTGGCTTGGAAATTTAACTTTTTGAGTTGAAAATTCAAGTATTTTGTTGAAAATTCGTGAATTTGTTAAGACTTTATGTTTTTTGGTGGAAAGTTAATCTTATGAATTGAAAATTGATCTTTTTTAGTTGCAAATTCATGTAATTTGTTGAAAATTAATTTCTTTGGTTGAAAATTTGATTATTTGGTTGAAAATTAGTTTTTTTGTTAAAAAATAATGTTTTCAACTGAAAATATAACTATTTTATTTTTTGGTAGAAATTTATCAATTTTTTTTACTTAAGATTCTTCATTTCAGTTGAAAATGTATTTCTTTGATTAAAAATTGAACTATTTCGATGAAAATTCGTCCTTTGGGGTAGCATATTGATCTTTTTGGTGACAACTTCATCTTTTTGGTTGGCAATTAATTTTTCTTTGGTTGAAAATTAATTTTTTATGGTTAAAAATTAATTTTTCAATTGTAAATATAACTATATCATTTCGAGTTGAAAATTCAGCATATATCTTCAGTTCAAAATTCAGTATTTTGTTGACAAGTCCTCCTTTTTGGTAAAAAATTAATCCTCCTGGTGGAAAATTCATTTTTTGATTAAAGATTCTTTATTTTAGTAGTTGAAAATTGATGTATTTTGTTGGAATTTAATTTCTGTGTTAAAAAGTTTAACTCTTTGGTTAAAAATTAGTTTTTTTGGTTAGCAATTTTTTTTAAATGAATATATATATCTATTTCGTTTTTGGTTGAAACTATTTCATTTCTTTGGTTAAAAATTTAACTATTCTGTTGAACATTCATGTATTTTATTAGAGATTCATTCTTTTGGTAGAAAATTAATCTTTTTGGTTGAACATTTGTTTTTTGTAGCAGCTCAGTTTTTGAAGTATCTTGTTAACGTTTTGTTCAATTTCGCATTTGAGGACACTAATTTCCGAGCAGTTGAAAATTATTTTTTTTCAGACTTTAAATATAACTATTCTATTTTTGGTTAAAAATTTATCTTTATAGTTGAAAATTCATGTATTTTGTTGAAAATTCGTGATTTCCAGTGAAAAATTAATCTTCGTGGTTGAAAATTAATGTTGTTGGTATTTTAGTTGAAAATTTATTTATTTCATCAAAAATTAAACTATTTTGATGAAAATTCGACTTTTGTGGTAGCATATTGATCTTCTTGGTGAAAAATTCATTTTTTTGGCTGACAATTAATTTTTCTTTACTTGAAATTTAACTATTTTGTTGAAAATTCATTTGTTATGGTTAAAAATTAATGTTTCGATTGTAAATATAACTATTTTATCTCGGGTCGAAAATTCAAATTCTTTAGTTGAAAATTCATGTATTTTATTAACAATCCCTCCTTACTGGTAAAAATTTAATCTTCTTAGTTGAAAATTCATTTTTTTGTTGTTAAAGATTCTTTATTTTAGTTGGAAGTTCATGTATTTTGTTGAAAATTCATCAGTTTGTTAAGAATTAATATTTTTTAGTAGATAGTTAATCTTATGAGTTAAAAATACATTTTTTTAGATGATTTATGTAACTTTTTGGAAAGTAATTTCTTTGGGTAAAATTGTAACTTTTCGGTTAAAAATTAGTAATTTTTTTTGATTGAAAAATATATTTTTTTAACTGTAAATATAACTATTCCATTTTTGGTTGAACCAGATCTCGGAACAGGTTACTTTTTTGATTCGCAGTTACTAAAAAGTTACTTATTTTATGAAAAGGTTACTTTTGGTTACATTTCTGCCCGAAATTAAATGAAATAATTCGTTAATCGTATTAATTAAAAACTTGTGAAAAATATAAAAACTCAAATTTTTTCAGTAAATTTGGTACTTTCGAGCCGGGAAAATTAAGGAATAACAATAAAATAATAATTAGTTCGTATGTAAAATGTATAAAAAGGACTATCATTTGAATTATTATGAATCCTGATCAAAATTGAAATTTAGCTAAAATTGCTAGTTTTTAATTAAAAATTTAAATCTTTTTTGTTGAAATATCGAACTATGTATGACATTTTTCGATGAGAATTTATCTTCTTTGGTTGAAATTCAGTTAAAAGTTGAACAATTTTTGTTGAAACATTATTTCTTTGTGAAGTTTCATCATTTTATCTTCTTGATTGGAAATTACCCTTTTGTCTAAAAATACATAATTTTATTTGGAAATTCATCTTTTTGGTTAGAAATGTACTTATTTTGTTTAAAATTCGTCTTTTCCTGTTGAATATTCCGCTGTTTTCGTAGAAAATTCAACTATTTGGTTGACAGATAACTTTTTTGTCAAAAATCAATATTTACTGGTTGAAAATTCGACTGTTTTGTAAAAATTGGTCTTTTTGGCTTAAAAACTCAACAGTTTGGTTGAAAAATAACCTATTTTGAAAGTACATTTTTTTAAACCAACATAAACTTTAAGAAACCAAATTGCGCAACAAAATTGCACAAAAAGGCTTAAGAAGAATTATGTTCTTCAAAAAACTGTTTTTTAAATACAAATACTCAAGAAATTCAATTTATGTAAAATAGTTCCAACCAAAAATCTATTTTGTTGAAAAATCAACTTTTTAAACTAATTCTACTGTTTTTTATATTAAATTTAAACCTTTCTGGTTATTATATCAACAATTACATTTTTCGTTAACAATTCATCTTTTTCAGATAGAAAAATTCAACCATTTTGTTAAAAGTTGAACTACTTTCTTAAACATACATTTTTTCGTTGAAGATTCATAATTTTCGTGGAAACGTTGTCTTTTTTTGGTAAAAAATCTTTATTTTTGGTTACTTTTTGCCACATTATTGTTACTTTTTGGTTACTTTTTTGAGAGAAGTATGGTTACAATTTTACTATTTTCTGAAGTTTGAACAGTTCCGAGCCCTGGATTGAACCTATTTCATTTCTTTGGTTGAAAATTTAACTATTTTTTTGAAGGAATCTGTATTATCATTAGAGAATAACAGAAAATATTTAACATCTCTTCAGACTAGATGGAGCTATGAAAGCAAAATTATTTTAAATAATTTTTTTCTGAAAAAAGATCTTCTCCTTTCGCTCCGCTGGGAATCGAACCACAGAACTACTGATTTCCGGTCAGGTGCTTTCCCGTTAAGCTACTAGAGAGATCAAGAGAAGAAGGTTTTTTCGGAAATACACGCATTATTTTGCTAGATTGTACAAATCAAATTTTTCAAGGAATCTGTATTATATCACTAGAGAATAACAGAACATATTTAACGTCTTTTCAGACTAGATGGAGCTATTAAAGAAAAATTATTTTTAATAATTTTTGTCTGAAAATTTGTTTGAGCATTCATTCATTTTATTAAAGGTTCATTCTTTGGGTAGAAAATTAATCTTTTTTGTCGAACATTTGTTTTTTGTAGCACCTCAATTTCTTAAGTATCTTGTCAATGTTTTGTTCAATTTTGTATTTGAGGACAGTAACACCATTGAAATAGAGCAAAATTCGAAAGATTCGGATGGGAAATTACCAATTGAATACAGTCCAATATTTTATGCACCCTCCCTGCCCACTTCCGGCGCAGACGAGGACCGAGAAAATTATTCCGAGCAGTTTTTGGGAAGCAAATAATGTTTTTCTGATGCACCTTTGTCTCTAGACCGAGGATCCTCGATACCCGTATTTGATTACCGCGTTTAGGCAGATGCACCCAAAAGTTGGGAAAAATTTAAAAACCAAATCAGAATTGCTGCATCGAAATCGGCGCTGAAAGAGAAGCTGAAAATCTAGGGTGCGAATACATTAGTGCCGGGTTAGGTTAGGGGGATCAAATGGGATTTTGAAGGTTATGTTAAAGAGAGTCGCAGTAGACGGTTGACCCGTTCATGACCTCGGATTGGTTGCTTCTAATGCAATGCGATCTATTGTCCTAGGCTCGGATATGCTGATCTGACACTTCTCAGAGACTCAGGTGCACTATGCATCAACAAATTAAGGTAAACGTCCCAGTAATCGTCACCATAAGAGATTTCATTGACTTCAAATATTTAGAAAATTGTTTTAGAAGGATTAGTTAAAAAATGATTGGTACTGATTGAAGCACTAAACATCCTAGAATATTATAAAAATTGGTTTTACATTATATTTAATATTACTTCTTATTGATAAACAATTAAAAGTCAAAAAGCACTGATGTCCCAGTTATCGCAATTTCCAAATCTGCCATGTACTAGTAATCGCGAGTCGTTGTCCCAGTCTTCGCGAAAAAGGTTAAGTTTTCTTGAAATGTGTTTTTAGTGATTTGGACGTGTATTTCAAGTGTATTTTTGTATTTTAAGTATACTTTAATGAAATGAAAGATGTATTGCTAGTTTTATATTGATTGAGAGATTGAGACCTCCGAGATGAAATCCGTCGAAACATAAACTCAAAATCGAATCTTCTGATAGTTCCAATACGTCTTATGGACATTATAATAATTAATCATAATAAAAATGAATTTTCTTTTGAAATTTTTAGTTTTTATTTCAATTAAAAATATTTTCGAATAAAATTAATATTTTATTTATAAGAAATAAAGTGGTCTCAAAAATAAATCGAAATAAATATTTTTTAGAATTTTTATCAGGATAAGTGATAACTACAATGCTGAAATTCTTTTATAATACTGAATATTATAATTAAAAATTATTAACATTTTCCTATTTAAAATAAAGTTCGAAAAATAATATTGAGTTGTATAAAGTCATATAACCTAACTTTTTGTTCTATAAAATTGCTAAGTGCAACATAATTACATGGGATACAAAAATGTACACACTGGTAATTTGTATAATTAACTTTTTTGCAACATAAATTATAAACACAATGACGAAATTTGATAAATTGCAGTGACTCAAAAAATCATGTGTATTTGGAGGTTATGTTCTGTTTACGTTGTCAAAACATTAAAACTATCAATAATTATATATCTGTTACACATTTTTCTTTATACATATTATGCAGTATAGATTTATGTTAGCTAATGAAAAACTACTCAATAAATATTAACTTCACTGAAAAATGATAATAAACTAAAAAATTGATAATGAAATCACTAAAGTCATGCCAATATTTTACATCACCTTTTTTCAGTTTTAAGCACTAATTTATATTACGATTACTTTTCACGCAGTAACAAGTCAGCTCTCCGATTTCATTTCACGCCTTTTTGAAATTAATTAAATCATTATTTGTAACGAAATATGGAAATAAAATTTTGACAGATTCGTCCTATAATCTTCGCGACCGATCGCGATTACTCGAGCAACTATGCTTTTGAAATGTCCCTATAATCGTGCCCGATATTTCTCGAACGAGAAGGTACTAAATGAAGACTTTACTTAATTTTATGAAACAAAAATTATCTTTTATTACAAAAAAATAATTTTCGTCCTGATCAAGTAATTTTTGGACATTAAAAGCTTAAGCAAAGAAACGTCTTTCCTAACATAAATGTTAAGCTATTTTCCACGTTTCGTGATTCATCGCCACCGGAAATACAACTAAATTTTTTTTTTACCCATGTGCACTATTTGTACAAAAAAACTAATTTGGTTTTTACAACAAGCACTGTTCAAACTTACTTAAAAATATTTTAGGAATGTATTTTAATGCGGAAAATACTTACTTCTGGCGTTTCTACTTCAAAACTGACGATTACTGGGACCGCCACGAGTACTGGGATGTTTACCTTATCTGATTCAATTTTTTTCTTTGGCAATTTTCAGCGGCCCTTCATGAAATACGTTACCAATTTGAGGGTGGGGGGAGGGGGTCACTCCAAAAACGATGGTTGGAAACAGGGTTGGAGGGGGGGTGGCGGTGTCAGGGGATGTAAAGTTACGAACTTCGATAATATTTAGGGAGCATCCACTTAGGGACCGTACTTAAATTATGTAACAGCTCAAGGGGGAGGGAGGGGTCAAGAGATTTTGTTACGATTTGTTACGGAAGGGGGGGGGGGTCCTTCATTCATTTACGTAATCTTTGGAAATTCACAAATGAAACAAGTAACTCGCAGAAATTGTACCGAAATTTAATATGAATTTACCCGGTAAGAAGAGAAGAATAGAGAAAAATTAATATTTTCAGATATAAACGAAAGAGTGAGCATTATTTAATTTTTTTGAATGTGCTAATTTTCCATCGGGAGAAGTGCCCAACGAAAGAATAGGTTTATCTCCGAAACCAATTCTTTTCTATCCCCTTAACGATTGCCACTTGTGTTGTGTTCCATGCAGGCGAACATATTTTCCATTTTTTTAATTCCTCTAATGCGAGCAGTTAGACACACCTCTCATGGTTACTTTTAATTCCATATTTACATGCTGGTTTTTTTTAATTAATTTAATTCTTTCTAATCCGTCCACAAAATGTGTGCGCTTACATGATTTCTATTCCTCCGTGTGCAACATAAGTTTGGAAATTTCAATTTTTTTTGTCATGGTTATTTTTAATTTCATTCTGACATGCTTCATTTTCGATTATTTTAATTCCTGTGTGAAAATATCTCAAGTGTGCCACTTTTAAATCGATAGTTCTATTTTCAATCAATTCATACAGTTTTCGATTCGTTTTTATATCAAAATAACTACCCTAAAATATTTTTGCAAATCAAATTTCTTGATAATTTTTTTTCAAAAATTTATTACTCGCGAACGGTTCATCGAAATTCAATAATTGAGTTATGAAAATTTTTATTACGAAGTATACTTTACGCAAAAAAATTGTTCGGTGGTAAAAAAAAATGTTATTGTTTAAATAATCTTTTGTTTTAAACAATTGAAAATTAATTAAACTTCTACGCCTGTGAAAGAATTCTTCCACGTTTCAATAGATTCTAAAATCGCTTCCGAAAATTTTGGTGAAAAAAAAAGTTATTATTTTGCAGTAGTTCAAAAGTTATTGATTTTTTTGTGACCGCGCCCCGACCTCCAGCGCTGGTGGAGCACGCACAATTATGTAAACAATTGCATAGTTTAGGCGTTTATTGGAAGAAAGTAATCGTTTTTCTTTCTTAGTAACTTTAAATTATATGACTGGTAATATTTAGTGATTAGGATTGGTCATTCGATATTATTTGTTTATTTTATAAACAAATTTTATAAACAAACGCATAGTTTGGTCATTTATAGACAGAAAGTAATAGTTTTTCTTTCTAATCGTCTTCAACTTACATAAGTGGTGATGTTTAGTGACGAAGAATTGTCAATCGATATTATTTGTTTATGTTATAAACAAATATTATTACAAAATGCATAGTTTGACCATTTATAGATAGAAAGTGATCGTTTTTCTTTCTAATCGTCTTCAAATTACATAAGTGGCGATATTTAGTGACGAAGAACTGTCATTTGATATTATTTGTTAATGTAATAAACAAATTTTATGAACAAATGCATAGTTTGACCATTTATAGATAGAAAGTGATCGTTTTTCTTTCTAATCGTCTTCAAATTAAATATTTGGTGATATTTCGTGAAGAATTGTCATTTGATATTATTTGTTTATTTTATGAACAAATGCATAGTTCAACCATTTGTAGACAGAAGGTAATCTCTTTTTATTATTTGCTTCAAATGATATCACTGGAAATGTTTTATGATGTTCTAGAAAAATTAGCTTCCAAGTTGTACTTGTCAATCATTTCAATAATTTCAGGATCCATTTCAAATTCATTCTTGCTCCACTTTTGCCTTAAAGAGATCACTAAACATCACAACTTATGTAATTTGAAGATGATTAGAAAGAAAAACGATCACTTTCTATCTATAAATGGTCAAACTATGCATTTGTTTATAAGATTTGTTTATAACATAAACAAATAATATCGATTGACAATTCTTCGTTACTAAACATCACCACTTATGTAAGTTGAAGACGATTAGAAAGAAAAACTATTACTTTCTCTCTATAAATGACCAAACTATGCGTTTGTTTATAAAATTTGTTTATAAAATAAACAAATAATATCGAATGACCAATCCTAATCACTAAATATTACCAGTCATATAATTTAAAGTTACTAAGAAAGAAAAACGATTACTTTCTTCCAATAAACGCCTAAACTATGCATTTGTTTACATAATTGTGCGTGCTCCACCAGCGCTGGAGGTCGGAGCGCGGTCACAAAAAAATCAATAACTTTTGAACTACTGCAAAATAATAACTTTTTTTTCACCAAAATTTTCGGAAGAGATTTTAGAATCTATTGAAACGTGGAAGAATTCTTTCACAGGCGTAGAAGTTTAATTGTTTGAAACAAAAGATTATTTAAACAATAACATTTTTTTTTACTACCGAACAATTTTTTAAGCGTAAAGTATACTTCGTAATAAAAATTTTCATAACTCAATTATTGAATTTCGATGAACAGTTCGCGAGTAATAAATTTTTGAAAAAAAAAATAATCAAGAACTTTGATTGTTAATAACTTTGAAAAAAAATAAATTTGTTGCAAAAATATTTTAGGGGAGTTATTTTAATATAAAAACGAATCGAAAACTGTATAAATTGATTGAAAATAGAACTATCGATTTAAAAGTGGCACACTTGAGATATTTTGACCCTCCTTCTAATCTGTCTACAAAATATCTGCACTTGCATAGTTTCTATTCGTTTTTGTGGAATATAAGTTTGGAAATTTCAAATTTCTTTCTACCATAAGGTTGGAGTGATTTTAATAATAATATTTTATATTGTCTTAACTTTTCATCCTTTATCTATACCGTTTTCTGCTTACCACTTTTTTCTGTATTTGAATTGATGCTTTAGGTTATTTTTGCAAGTTGGCCACTAAACATCTCCTCTCTCCTCTCCTAAACCCTAAAAACGATTTCAGATGTTTAGCAGTCAAGTTGCCAACATTTAACCTAAACCAAAAATTCAAAGTCAAACAAAAAAAATAGTAAGCAGAAAATTAAAAAAATTTGAATTTCGACTATGCTGGATCAATATTAGTGCAATGTTATATAGATCGTTTTTTTGACTCCGTATACTTTTTTGTGTGGCTGTGCAATAGGGTGGTCCAAAAATGCATTTGAAAATTTTTTTTTTGAATTTTTATCGGGACACCCCCCAAATTTGTTCGAATCCACCCAAAAATAAATCAATTTTTTTGTTTAAAAAAAAAATTATATTTAGGGGTGGCGCAAGCCCCATGAAGTTTAACATGTATTTCCCATAAGAAAAAAATACGTTTTTGTAAATCTTATTCAGAATCCTCAATATTATCTCAATCGAGTTGAAACTCAACATTTCTCTTCACAATTAGCCATAGAATACGAATAAAATATCACTTTTCAAAAACCAACACCATAAGTCTGTTTTATAGGGTCCCAAAGAAACCCCATAAGTGAAAAAATGGGTTTTGTGAGTTTTTGGCGCTAATTATGATTTTTTTGCGGTTTTTTTAATGCGAATTGTTTCTAATAGATAAAATATGACTTTATACTGAAAATTAGATATTTTAATGAATTGTTTAAACAATTTATTATTGGTTTTAGCAATTTTCTCATAAAATGGAGTTAGAAAGACGCGTTTTTTTCACAAATTTTCCATTTGTTGTCCAATTTTCAATTAGAGGGAAGTGATAGTTCATCAATGTTAACAATAGTAATTGTTTAAACAATTTATTATAATTATTAATAATATTATATTTGAATAATGCTAGAAAGATGCGGATTTTTTTTTAATTTCTGGCTTTTTGTCCAATTTTCATCTGTAGTGAAGTAATAATAAATTCAAGCTAACAAAATAATTGTTTAAACAATTTATTATAATTAATAATAATATTATATTTCAATAATTCTGAAAAGATGCGGTTTTTTTGTAAATTTCTGGTTTTTTGTCCACTTTTAATTCGGAGTGAAGTAATATTGAATTCAAGTTAACAAAATAATTGTTTAAACAATTTATTATACTTATTAATAATATTATAATTTAATAATGCTAGAAAGATGCGGTTTTTTTTTTTGAAATTTCTGGCTTTTTGTTTAATTTTCATTTGGAGTGAAGTAATAATGAATTCAGGTTAACAAAATAATTGTTTACAAAATTTATTATCATTGTTGATAATATTCTCTTTGCTTAATCGGTAGAATGTTCCGGTTTTTTCTGAAATTTTCAACTGTTTGTTTATTTTTTATTAGGCATGACTTGATAATTAATTAGATTTAGCAAAAATAATTGTTTAAACAAATTATTATTGTTTATGACTATCTTCATCTATATCGATTGCGCCTGATAGTTGCGGTTTTTCGGCAATTTTTTTCTTTCTGTCCTTTTTTCACTTAGTGAGGTAGTAATTAATTAAAGTTAACAAAAAAGTTGTTTAAACAATTTAATATTGTTTATATCTATCTTTTCTCAGATAAGTGCTAGAAAGTGGCGGTTTTTTCTAAAATCTTTCACTTTGCTTCGGCTGGTTAATTACTAACAATTAATATATAAACATTAGAGATTTGCAATTCCAAGTTTTTCTTTTACGCTTTGCAATAAACTTCTTGTTGTAATCAAAAAAAAAAAACGTTTACAAGTCATTTGAAGACCTAGTCCTTCCACCTAGTTCCTAAGTATTCTATTCTTTGTTTTTGCCTCTTGTGTAAAATAGTTTTTTTTCTTTAAATTAATTTTTTTAAGCATTTGTAAAAGAGCAAAAATACTTCACTTAAAACAACAATACCTTTCGAAAAATCATTTTTGTTGTGGTTGACTTATTACTTGTTCATAAATAAAAAGGCGATGCAAAGTGAAAGATTTTAGAAAAAACCGCCACTTTCTAGCACTTATCTGAGAAAAGATAGTTATAAACAATATTAATAATTATGATGTTAAAATTTTTTAGTCTACTGGTCGTTTCAATATTCTTAAAATATTGATACTTATATATTGTGAAGAAAATTATCTCGTCTCTCCGTAGCTTAGTGGTCAAGAGCATCGGACCGGAAATCTGAATTACGTGGTGTTCGAATCCCACCGGAGCTAGAGAGAATTTTTTTCACAATTTTAAGTATCAATATTTTAAAAATATTGAAACGACCAGTAGACTAAAAAATTTTAACATCATAATTATTACGTATTACCCTGGTCAAAAACCTTAACATCAAAATTTAATAAACAATATTAAATTGTTTAAACAACTTTTCTGTTAACTTTAATTAATTATTACCTCACTAAGTGAAAAAAGGACAGAAAGTTAAAAATTGCCTAAAACCGCAACTATCAGGCGCAATCGATATAGATGAAGATAGTCATAAACAATAATAATTTGTTTAAACAATTATTTTGTTAACTTGAATTCATTATTACTTCACTCCAAAGGAAAATTAAACAAAAAGCCAGAAATCTAAAAAAACCGCATCTTTCTAGCATTATTTAATTATAATATTATTAATAAGTATAATAAATTGTTTAAACAATTATTTTGTTAACTTGAATTTATTATTACTTTACTGCAGATGAAAATTGGACAAAAAGCCAGAAATTAAAAAAAACGCATCTTTCTAGCATTATTCAAATATAATATTATGAATAATTATAATAAATTGTTTAAACAATCACTCTTGTTAACATTAATGAACTATCACTTCCCTCTAATTGAAAATTGGACAACAAATGGAAAATTTGTGAAAAAACCACGTCTTTCTAACTATATTCTATGAGAAAATTGCTAAAAACAATAATAAATTGTTTAAACAATTAATTAAAATATCTAATTTCTAGTATAAAGTCATATTTTATGTATTAGAAACAATTCGCATTAAAAAAACTGGAAAAAAATCATAATTAGCGCCAAAAACTTGCAAAACCCATTTTTTCACTTATGGGGTTTCTTTGGGACCCTATAAAACAGACTTATGGGGGTGATATTTGAAAAGTGATATTTTATTCGTATTCTATGGCCAACGGCCATACCACGCTGAAAAACCCAGTTCTCGTCAGATCACTGAAGTTAAGCAGCGTTGGACGCGGTTAGTACTTGGATGGGTGACCATTCAAGAATACTGACATGAGTGCTGTTGGCACATCGTGGGTGTGGTGAGCCCACACTTGTAGTTATTTATAACTACAAGAAAAACCTAGAAACACTACCCGAATCGGGTAGTGTCACGCCTACCCTGAAAGGGAAATGGTTTAATGGTATATATGGCTAATTGTGAAGAGAAATGTTGAGTTTCAACTCGATTGAGATAATATTGAGGATTCTGAATAAGATTTACAAAAACGTCTTTTTACATTCTCATTCTAATGAGAAGGTATTGGTTTTATGTAAAATTTGACATAGTCGGTTTTCATCAAATCTCCACGTTTTGAGACCCCCTGAGCCAGAAAAAACGGTTTTTACCAAGGTGTCTGTCTGTCTGTAGTCTGTCTGTCTGTCTGTCAGTCTGTCAGTCTGTCTGTCTGTCTGTCTGTCTGTCTGTCTGTCTGTCTGTCTGTAGCCACGATAACTTTCGAAAAAATGATCAGATTTGATTGAGCTTTGGCACACTTTTTTATGGCCGAAAAATAGAGAACGAGTTCGTTAACCAGCTATTTTGGATGAAAAT
>CAKNYM010051963.1:210793-223401 GCA_932195095.1 Andricus curvator
GCGCGAAGCGCGCCATGAGAATGTGCCCGCGAAGCGGGCAGATTTTTTTTTCTTCTAGTTGGTGGAACTTTCGATGAAGGAAAATTCACGTATTAATGGGAATTCAGATTCTGAATTTTTTTGAATTCTTCTCTTCTTACCGGGTAACTTTACGCGCCAAAGAAAACTGGTGAGTGAAAAAAGGAACCTAGCAAACAACAATTTTTTTTTTAAATCAGGAATTTAGAAAAAAAAATTTGGTAAAAGTCAGGGAATTTCCCTAAATTTAAATAACTATCAAGCAGATTAAATTTGAAATTTTTCAATTTTTATTTGAAATTGTTTCATTCCGCTTATCAAAGATTCTAGGTTCAAAATGTTACATATGTAATATTCTGGTCTTTGAATATTAAGGATCAGGGGAAATGAAACATTGGTCAGGAAAATATTAGAGAATTTTTAAAATTAAGTTTTGCGGTAACCCTGATATAAGATTCTTGTTAGTAATTTATTTGCTTTGTATTTATATTTCTTTTTTCTTTTGCAGTTGCTTTCTCCTGAAAATTAACTTTTTAGTTGTAAATTTTATTATTTGTTTGAAAATTCAACAGTTTTGTTAAAACCATTATTCCACTATTTCGCAGAAAATCTACCTTTTGAGAAAAATTCATATTTTTGTGTTGAAAAATCAATTGAAATGTTTTTTGGATAAAAATCCAACTATGTTTTTTTCAAATTTGTCTTGTTGCTTTAAACATTCATCTGCAACTGTGTGGTTGAAAATTCAATAATTTTGTTTAAAAGTCACCCTTTTTGGTCGAAATTTCAACTGTTTTGTTGAAAAAACACCTGAAATCTTTTTTGGATGAAAATTCGACTTTTTTTTGTAAATTTATCTTTTTTATTTAAAAATTTATCTGTCTGAGTAGAAAATTCATATTTTTTGGATAAGAATGCAACTGTTTGATTGAAAATTCAATAAATTTGTTAAAAAGTCATCCTTTTTGGTCCAAAAATCTACTTTTTTTTTTAAATTCAACTATTTCGTAGAAAATTTACCTTTTGAGAAAAATTCACATTTTGTGTTGAAAAATCAATTAAAATATTCTTTGGATGAAAATTCAACTCTATTTTTTAATATTTGTCTTTCTGATTTAAAAAAATCATCTGTTTTGGCAGAAAATTAATATTTCTTTGAGGAAACTGCAACTGTTTGATTGAAAATTAAATAATTCGTTTAAAAAGTCGTTTTGTATAAAAATTCAACTGTTATTATTGAAAATTTGTCTTTTTCGGTTGAACATTCCAGTATCTTTGTAGAAAATTCCCTTCTTATTTGAACTATTCTGTTTGAAAATTTGGTTTCAACCACTTTGTTAAGAAATCATTTTTTTGTTGAAGATTCATATTTTTAGTTGAAAATTCATCTCTTTGGTTAAAGTTTGACTATTTAGTTGAAAAATGATCTTTTTTAATTGAAAATTTAACTGCGTGGGTAAAAGTTGAACAATTCTGTTGATCTTTTTTTTAATGAAGCTTTATCTTTTTGGTTGAAAATGTAACTATTTTGTTGAAACTTATTTTTTTTTGCTGAAAATTCCTATTTTTCTGGTTGAAAATTCAATTTTTTACAGAAAATTCGTCTCTTGGCTTTATGGTTCAACAATTCAGGTGAACTTTTTTTTCTCTCATTACTGAAAAATCTGTAGTTGTTGAAAATTCGTCTTTTTGATTTTAAAATTCATTTAAAAAAAATGAAATTTCATCCTTCTTTGTTGAAATATCAACTATTATACTTTTTTGTTGCGAATTTATCTTTTAAGTTTGAAAATTCAACTATTTCGTCGAAAATTTAATTGTTTTGTAGAGAATTTAATTATTTTGTAGAAAATTTATGTATTTTCTTAAGAAGTCATCTTTCATCGTAGAAAAGTCACTTTTTTGTTTCAAAAAAATAAATTAAAAATTTTGTATGGAATAGGAATATGAGGGAATATTCGGGAATATGAGACAACATTTCGGAATATATTTAAATTATTAATATGTACTATATTACATATATTCTCACCCTTTCCCTTAAAACACCATAATTTTTGTTTTATTTACATTAATTTTGAGGCCCGCGTTCTTCGTGCTTATATTCAGTTTGCTCAACATTCTTTGCAAAACTTCGATTGACTCTGCCATAACAACCTTATTATCTGCAAACGCTAACCCACGTACCCTTACTGTCCCGAGATCCACAAATAATCATAAATTCACGAAATAATAATAAATGAATAAACAAGTAAATAAGGGTTCATCCAAATTCACGTAATGTGTTTTTCTGCAATTTTCACCCCCCCCCCCCCCTCCTCGACCCTCATTTAAGATACCGTGAGATTTGCTGTCCCCTCCCTCGCTTTTCAAATCTTGCTAAGATTTTATTAACTTAGGGAACGAAATTACATATAAAATATAAATTTTGTTAATTAAATAGTCGTAGAAGCTTAACGAAATTAGTTTCAGAAAATTAAATGGATTAATAATAATAAGAATTTAGTTACACAATTTTAGTCCGACATACTTTGTGTATACCATTACTATCATTCTTTAGTCTATAAATTATGGAAATTTTTGTTTATTTATCGCAGGCTTCACAGACTTTCCCCTTTTTTCGGTTTTTATTTAAATGCGAACTGAATTATTAGAACCCAATAAGAAAATCCAACCATTTTTTTCTGAATGTTTATTCAGTCTTTTTGGTTCGAAAATTCTACAATTTGATTAAAATTTTGTTCCTTTTTGACTAAACAATTCTTCTTTGGTTGAAAATTCAACTATTTTGTGTAACAATCGCCTTTTTGGTTTGAAAATTCTTTTCTTTTTGTATAAATTTGATCTTCGGTTAAAAATGTAACTGTTTGGTTAAAAATTAATCTGTTTAGGTCAAAAATTAATTTTGTCGTTGAAAATTCACATTTTCGGGTTAAAAATTCAACTGTTATGTAGGAAATTCTTATTTTGGGCTCGAAGATTTAAAAATATGGTAGACAAGTCAATAACTTGGTAGCAGGGTCCACAAGTAGTTGAAGATAGTAGTTGATAGTAGTTAGAAAAATAATCCTCTTGGTTGAAAATTTAACTATTTAGTTAGAAATTAATTGATGTATTTTGTTGAAAATCTTTTTATTAGAAAATCCATTTTTTTATAAATGCAACTGTTTGGTTGAAAAATAATCTGTTTCAGTTGAAAATTCACGTATTTTGTTGAAAATTCGCATTTTTTTGTTAAATTTAACTGTTTTTGATTTAAAATTAAAATCTTCGTTTGTTAAGATATCTACTATTACAATTTTAGTTGAAAATTAATCTTCTTAGGTTGAAAAATCAACTCCTTCGTTAAAAGTTGAACTAATTTCTCAAGTATTCATTTTTTTTGTATAAAGATTAATAATTTTAGTTGAAAATTCATCTATTTGGTTGAAAATTAGGCTGTTTTGTACAAAGCTCATTTTACTTGTTTAAAAATTCAACATTTTGGATCAAGTTTTTTTTTCTTTATTGTCTGGAAAATCTTTCTTGGATTTGAAAGCTTATCTTTTTTGGTAGAAATTTCATCTTTTTTTTCAATTCAACTGTTTTTGATTTAAAATAAAAATCTTTTCTTGGTTAAAATATTAACTATTACATTTTTTTTAGAATTCATCGGCTTTGTCGGCCCCTTAGATCACATTAGAGATTATACCATTTAAATGTTAAGCATTAAAACTTTATTAAGTTCAAAAAAAAAAAGTAAAATTAAATAATATCAAATTAGAAAACCTAAAATATCCATGTCATAACCGTTCATAATAAACCAATGAACAATTTCAAAATTTGATTAATAATATATATTGAAACTTAAATAATTTTGAATTTAATGTATTTTAAACTAACAATCTAAAATTAGTTATTCGAAGTCAATAACTTTTAAACTTGTATGAATTACAAGTGAATTATTATTCAATTTATGTGCAATTTATAATAATTGCATAATAATTGCAAAGGCACCAGATAAAAAGCTATACAAATACAATCAGTGAACGGAAGGGAAGGGAAGGAATGGGGGAAATGGGCAATATAATATTTCAGAATTTTTTTGAACATGTAGGAATACTTCGGAATATGTGGGAATATGTAGGAATATAAGAGAACCCGTGGAGAAATTGCCCAATTTGATCCTGATTTTCGACGTGGCCCAGATGCTAGCCCATTGCGGCCCTGATCATGGCTACTGTTGTTGTCCTGGTCGGGGCCACATCGGTCTACCCTCTGTTAATTCATAGTTAGTTTAAAAATTAGAATTAATTAAATTTAAAATTACTCTCCGTCTTAATTAGTGAATATTCAACTAATTATCATTTCAGTGACTAACCTAAAGTTAAGTAGTTAAAATTAACTTCTCATATGCAAAGAATATAAGAAAAGAGAAAAAATTAAAAAATGCTTAAATTCATTTGAACAAAATGTCTAAAAATGTATGTTTACAGACGCATTAAATTAGTTAATAAATATACAATTATCAAGTTAGTATTAATTATTGTAGGTATTTTTTCGATCTGTTTAGAGTTTATACTTATTTAGATTTGAATTTGCCGCGCTAATCTCGAATGTATTCGATTAGTCTTCCGCTCGATTATTTGGCAATAAACGGACGAAAGGAAGACAACTTTGTAAAAGTGACGAACAGTAAACAGATAAACTGGTAAAGTCATGTGGATAAATCGCTTCAAATAATTATCAATTCACCTCGTTAATCATTTACCCAAAGTTTTTAGACAGGGGTGAGGTGTTCATATCAAACTAGAATTATCCAGCTCTCTGAGATTTCCGACAGTAAACTTTGAGAAAGCGTCGACAACTTTTTGGCATTATAACCTCACTTTTTTTATACTTTGCTCCACGTGCCAAAAACCTTTTCAATCAAATATTAGAATTTTCAAGAAGAACAAATTTTTTAGAAAGCAGTTGGTTCTTGATCAAAAAAGTTTATTTACATCTAAAAAAGCTAACTTTTCTACAATGAAAGCTGATTTTTCAAAAAAAGAGTAAAGTTTTTGAGCTGAAAAGTCTAATATTATAGAAAACAGTGACTTTCAAATAAATGAATCTTTAACAGAAAAGATCATTTTGTATTATCATCCAAAAAGTTGAACTTTCAACAAACAAGAATAATTTTCTACTCAGAAAGACGAATTTTTAACAAAAAATATGAATTTTCTACCAAATCGTTGAATTTCCAACCAATAAGTTAAATTTTCAACAAACAAGATTAATTTTCTACCCAAAAAGACGACTTTTCAACCAAATTCTTAAATTTCCTACAAAATAGTCGAATTTTTATCTCATAAACTGAAAATGGAATAGTTGAATTTTCAGATAAAAACTTTGATAAAAAATTAACTTTGAGCATAAGTACCAATTTTCAACAAAATTCTTACATTTTTAACCAAAAAGGATACATTTTTGACCAAGAAGATTAATGTTCTATCAAAGAAGATGAATTTTCAACAAAATACATGAATCTAACGACAAGTTTCAGAATATTTTCCAACATATTTTTATAATGTTTAATATTCTTGATTAAATGTTTACTTCTTTATTAAATAAATTATATTTTAATAATATTCTTATAAATAAAAATTAGAATGGGCCTGTTCAGGGCCAGATCGGGCCTTCCTTATGGATACCCCAGTCAGGCCCTGATCGGATTGGGCATTTCATTTCGAGTCTGGCCCTAACTGGGATACCAGCTTGGGGCCAGATCTGGCCCCGACCAAGGCCACTCTGAAATTTCTGCACGGGAATATTTGGGAATATAAAGAATATTTTGGAATATAAAGAATATCTGGGAATATTGAAAGAATATATGGGAATATTTAGTGAGTTTACCAGGAATATCAGAGTAGTTGACCCCTCGGCAAATCTAAAAAAAATAATGCTCTAGCTCTAATCGCATCGAAATTATGGCCTTCTGAGAATGATCCTTTTGTAATGAAATTATGTTGATCATCATTTTTTTAACAAATTAAATACAAAATCAAAATCTTATCAATTTTTAAAATAAAATATCTCGTTTTTAAAAATAAATAAGTTCCTGAGCATTGGACATGATGGAGTATGTTCACTCAGATTTTAAAGCCGTGTGGACAAAATATAAAGTCTATTAGAATCATCCAGACTACACAATCAGGCTACAACGTGCATTATATGTGAATATAATAGCCTTCACTCATTTGAAGGTCACAATCATGTTTTCATAATGTCGTTAATAAAAGTTTTCAGTTCATATTTAAATTAATTATGTCTTCATTTAATTTATGATAAAAACATTTTTCCATGTCTCATCCTCCAGAAACATAAAATTAAAAAAAAAATTCAACAAAATTCCATAAAAAGTGTAATTTTCAGGAGGCCATAATTACGATGCGATTGGAGCTAGAGCATTATTTTTTTTCAGATTTGCTAAAAATAAGGTCCTCCTTAACCTATCTGGTGGCAACTTTCTCCTGAATTGCTCGGGAAATGAGTTCTTTTGGAAAACGATAAATTTTTTTTAAAAAATTGATATTGAACAAAATTTCATGAAAAGGGCCATATTCAGAAGGCCTTAATTTTGGTTCTATTACAGCTAGAGCATTACTTTTTTTTAGATCTACTCAAAATTGAGTCTTTTTTGAATAACTTACTGGCAACTTTAATCTAAAACGCCAAGGAAATGATTTCTTTTGAAAAACGAGAGATTTTATTTATAAAATTGATGTTAAACAAAATTCCATAAAAAAAGGGGTCATATTCAAAAGGCCATAATATTGGTTCTATTAGATCTAGAGCAATGTTTTTTTAGACCTACTCAAAATGAAGTCTTCTTTAATTAAATATTCGGCTATTCTCACCAGATATGCATAGGGAATAAGTTATTTCCCCAAAACTATATATATATTTTTTTCCAAATTATTCGCCTAAAATCGACTTCTTATGATCATAACTCCCAAACTTTTAGAGATAGAACATTCGATTTTGTTTTCATTTTGCAGAAAATTGTAAGCACTTTAATTCTTCTTAAGGTTGTTTGGGACATAGAATGAACTGGAATAAGGCAATTTTCAAAAAAACTGATTTTTTCCCACTATTTTCACCATTTTTCAAAAATATTGAAGGGTTTCAGTTCTCGTAAAATGTTCAGCACCTGTAGCTCTTTTTTGGATGCCAAACTGAATGGTTTGAGCCAATTAAATTCCACGTTTAACTTATTTTCATTAAAATATGTTGATTAACCTATTCAAAAAAATCAAAAAAAGAGTTTTCTCAAAAAGGGCCCAAGCGATTTTTTTCTTTTTGGACTCAAAATGATCGTGGGTCATCCCAGAAGTATATTTAGAGAAAAACCGGCATATGCAAGCCCTTTTGGGTTGAAGTCAGTCGAGGCACACCGCAAGGCAAGAAACACCACAACAGGTAGGAACAGTGACGAACCAACGACACCTGAGATCTAAGTGAGAAATGACCTCCAATCCAAGTCAGCTAAATAAAAATTTAAGAATTTTAAATTAGATCAAAATCAATTTCAAAATCCTATTTAATGTCAAATACTCAAGTTCATGTATAGAATTCCTGAAAATAAAAACAAGAATCTTGTTTTTATTTTCAGGAATTCTATCGATTCACTAAAGTATTGGACGTTAAATAGGATTTTGAAATTGATTTTAATTTAATTTAAAATTCTTAAATTGTAATAAAAAAGGTGGTCTAGCGGACCGGGAAAAAACGAGAAAAGTCCGGGAATTTTATTTAGTGACGCCATTTTCTGTGATTTTTGACTCATCCCTCTCTCTTACGACAATTTGCGACATTTTGGTGACCCCCCCCCCCACATTTCATGTGACACTTTTTTAAAGAATTTTTATTTTTTCCCCTTTCTTCAAGAAAAACTTTTTTTAAATTAAAAATTTAATTTAATTAATCCCTTATTTCTTTTTTAGGCTTTCGTAGCCCCGGGCAGAAATTCTTACAGTTTTGGTCGGGTGTCCGTCCATCGTACTTTTTTCCAAAAAGGGGAAGTGAAGGAAAATAAGAGGAGGCAAATTACGGAAGAAGACGTAGGGGAAATGAGGAGCAGAGAAGAATTCGTGGGAAGGGGAAATGAAGGGAGAGAAAGTAGGGGAAATGAGGTTAGAGGAAAAATGAGAAGTGGGGGAAAGTAGGGGAGGGGAAGTAAGGAAAGTGGTGGGAAAGGAACTAGGTGAAGTAGGGAGAAATGAGGCCAGTTAGATAAGTGAGGGATAATGTGGGTGAGTAGTGGAAGTGAGGAGAGGGGGAAGTGATGACGAAGAAGTTTGGGAAGGGAGGGGAAACGAAGATTTAAGTGTGAAGAGTGGATGTAAGTGAGCAGAGGGGAATGTAGGGGGAGTAGGGGATTGAATTTGAACTGAATTAATAGAACCCAACAAGAAAATCCAAATATTCTTGGTTAAAAGATTTTTTTTTTTTTAAAGTCTACCATTATATTCTTAATTCGGAATTCATCTCGTTTGGTTAAAAATTATACTATTTGGCTGAAACTTTAATTATTTTGTTGAAAATGCAACTATTTTGTTCAAGAGTCATTTTTTTGGGTCGAAAATTCAAGTACTTAATTGGAATTTGTACTACTTTCTTAAAAATTAATTTTTTTGTATCTCACTTCTTTGGTTGAGAGAAAGAAAAACAAATCCACAAAATTTTTAAATTTTCAAACCAAAAAGACGATATTTCTACGAAACAGTTGAATTTTTGTCCTGAAAATATGAATTTTAAGCTAAGAAGTTAATTTTCAACCAAATAGTTAATTTTTTAACTAAATAGTTGAATCCTTAAAGCAAAACAGACATTTTTCCAAACAATCAATTGTATTTTGAACAAAAAAAGATCAAATTTCTATCAAAAGAATTGAGTTTTCAACCCAAAAAGACGAATTTTCTCCAAAGTATTTGAATTTTCAACATAAAAATATGAATTTTTTACCAAATAATTTCATGTTCAACAAACTAGTGTAATTTTCTACTAAGATAGTTGAATTTCCAAGAAAATACATGAATTTTCAACCAATTGTTGAATTTTAAACTAAAAAAGATCAATAATTTTCAACCAAAAATGGAACAGTTACAATTTTTTTTTTAAATAATAATTTTTAACAAAGAAAATGAATTTGCAACAAAATAGTTAAATTTTCAGCCAAAATGATGAATTTTCAACCAAGCAGTTTAATTTTTAATAAAATACATTAATTTTTAACTAACAAGTATCAATAAGAAACCTAAAATGGAATGGTTGAATTTTCAGTAAAAAAAAAAAATTAATTTCATGCACAACAAACTACTATTGATCAAAATAGTTTAATTTTCAAACAAAAAGATGAATTTTCAACTAAAATCATGAATCTTCAACAAACAAAAAAAACGAATTTTTGACAAAGGACTGTAGTTAAACTTTCAACAAAATTGTGAACTTTTCTAGCCGAAGAGACGAATTTTCTACAAAAAAGTTGAATTTTTGATAAAATACATGAATTTTTAACTAAAAAGTATCAATATGAAACCTAAAATGGAATAGTTGAATTTTCAGTAAAAAAAAATTAATTTCATGCAAAACAAACTACTATTGATCAAAATAGTTTAATTTTCAAACAAAAAGACGAATTTTCAACTAAAATCATGAATCTTCAACAAACAAAAAAAACGAATTTTTGACAAAGGACTGTAGTTAAACTTTCAACAAAATTATGAACATTTCTAGCCGAAGAGGCAAATTTTCTACAAAAAAGTTGAATTTTTAACCAAATAGTTAAATTTAAAACGAAAGAGAAACATCTACAAAAAATAGTTACAAAGTTGTTTAACTTTCAACCAAGCAGTTGAATTTTCAACAAAATAATTCCATTTTCAAACAAAAGATGAATTTTCAATCCACAAGGACGAATTTTTAACTAGAAGGACATAAAGTTCAACAAAACTGTTGAATTTTCGACCCAAAAATGGGAGAAAGAGGAATTCTTGAAAAATCGGGGAAAGAGAAAAATAGGAGAAAGAGTGAGAAGTCTGATAATAATTTTAAACGATTTTTAAATATTTGAAGACATTTCTTGGATCATCAGATAATTTTTGATCATAAGAATTGCAATCCTGATTTCGAACGGAGAATTTTTTCAAAGAATTATAATTTTATTTCTGAACCGGGATTTTTGTTAATTCCCTCTTCCAAAATCAGAATTGACATTATTTTCTAAAATTTCCTTTCTGTCAAAAATTTTATGTTCTAAGTCAAAAAATAATTCTTTATGAACATTTCCTATCTGAAAGTCGAAATTTGTCATTTTGTACTGAAATCCTCTATCTAAACTCAGAATTAGAGTCATAAAATATATAGAACCACTTTTAATTTGCATATTAGTACACTTCAAAGAGTCAATTTCCGGTCAGTTCTCGATTTCCTGGTTTGTTCGACACCCTGATTGCAGATAGAAAATTGCTGTGCAACCGCAGATCTCGTATAATAGAACTGCGCAGCCGCCGAAGCGTTAATAAACTACTGCGCAGCTTTAAAATTGTCAGGGCGCTACTGCGCAACTGCAGAAGTGCTAGAACGCTACTGAGCAGCCGCAAATTAGTTCCTCCTAATTTTAAATGTTTTAAAACTAGAAAACAGGATCCTAAGCTAGGAAGAAAATCATCATCAGGTTCATAATCAGGTTCCAGAATTAGAATACTTGAAAAAAAATACAAAATACAAAAATTAAAGTGTAATACATTCTACCTCCTTTGAACAAATTTTCTGCTATTTCACGATGTTGTAATGCATTATATTTTATTATATCAACATATATTAAATCAGAAACCTCATAGCTCTTCCTAAACCCATAAAATCGACTGCTGAATAACTTAGTGACTCAGTAATCTGTTTACGATCACCACATCACTACGGACCTTTTTCATAAAGAAAGTGGAAGGAAACAGTTATATAACCTTGAATACCGTTCGGTACAAAGAACATTCTCCTCAGCATCTCAAATAAAAATAAAAATATATTGTCTGGGAAACCCAAAGGGAAGTCAATGCACTACTTGACACCAGGACGACATTCGCTCTTATTTATATCACTATAACCTGGATCAAATTCCAAAAATAATTCTTACCAATGTTTTTTATTTTGTACTTTAAAGTATTTAAAAACTGAGAACTTTAATTTGCAGTATTCAAAATTAAACTCATTCAGATTTGAACCTTTAATATTGCACAATCCTAAATTGGAAGACATAAAAAGATGTCTGCGGCTGCGCAGTAACCTTATAGAACATGTGCGTCTGCGCAGTATCGTTCTATGATATCTGCGACTGCGCAGTAATATTCTAGGCCCCTACACAGTGCGGCGAAATAGGAAAATGAGGTTCAAAAGTATCAGATCCTACATTTCTTGGCTAATTTCGCTATTTAAAAAAAAATATTGATAATATTAAATGCTGGAGAACTTTGTCGAGATGATTTTTGAAACTAAAATTTTGGTTATTTGTTATTTAGTTCACAAAATGCGAAAATACATAATTTTTTATATTTGTGCTACCTGTTTTGCTTTAATTATTGATATTTACTCAAAATCGTATAAAATTAGTGAATTTACATTTTCTGAATATTATGGTATTGTGAATAAAGTTCCATCACTTCCTTATTATGAGTGCAGTTCCGAAAAGTACTTACCTCTGATTTATTTGAAACTATGTATACCTACGTATTTTGACTCGCTGATTACGAAAATGATAGTGAAAATTCCCCTTAAATTTGATTTTCAAGGTCACAACACCAAAAAACGGTGTTTTTTTCATTCTTCAACTATATTTCAATCAAAAATGGTTTGAGAGGAAGAAGTCTTAGATAAGAATTGTAGCCCTCAAAAAATACGTCTTTTATGTTGTTCAAACTTATCGCCTAAATCCATTATTTTTCGAGAAAAATGGGATAGTGTTCCAACAAGTATATTTTGCCAAAATTCAATTAGTTTTGACATTGCCTACTTACGAATTTTTTCACGGGAAGGTTGGGGTTTGGTCTTTAAAGTGCATGTCTTTTTTTGCCTTTTTGAATTTTATTGTTTCTTTGCCAGGATAGAAAATATTGAGGACGGTGATGAATTGCGAAGAAGGAAAAAAAGGCACCCGTGTGACTAGTTACAGAAATAATTTTGGTCAAATCCTACCTTTTTCCAACGTCACATGGGGAACGGGAAGGCACACCTGTGACTGGGTACAGAAATAATGTTGATCAAACCCATAACCCTTTCCAATGTATTGTGGGGGGGGGCACCTCTGTGACTATTCACAGAAATAATGTTGGTGAAACCCCTTCCCCTTTCCAACGTATCGTGGGGAGGCAACCCTGTGACTGGTCACAGAAATAATGTGAGTCACATTTCTCGTGGGGGGGGGGGAGGCACTCCTGTGACTAGTCACAGAAATAATGTTGGTAAAACCCCTTCCCCTTTCCAACGTCACATGGGAGGCGGGAAGGTTCACCTGCAAGAAATAATGTTGGTCAAGCCCACAACCCTTTTCTACGTAGCGTGGGGGGGGGGGCAACCCT
>CAKNYM010051963.1:260510-272662 GCA_932195095.1 Andricus curvator
CTTTTTTGTTGAAAATTCATATTTTTGGGTTGAGGATTCAACTTTTTTGTAGAAAATTCCTCCTTCTGGCTAAAATCTTTGAGAATTTGTTAGAAAATTCAAATGTTTGGTAGAAAATTCAACTATTTGGTAGATAAGTATCAACTTTTTGTTTGATAACTCATATATTTGGGTTGAAAAATACACCGTTTTGTGGAAAAAAAAAATTTCTCTCGAAAATTCAAAAAGTTGGTAGAGAATTCCACTATTTGGTAGAAAATTCTAACGTTTTGCAAAAAAATCCGCTTTTTTAAATTGAAAATTATTTTTTTCATGACGATGTACATATTACATTTTCCGTTAAAATGTGATCTTTTTAGTTTAAAAATTCAACTATTTTGTTCAAAAATTGTCTTTTTTCGTAGAAGTTCAATCTTCTTCGACAAAAATGCTAATATTTGGTTAAAAATATATGTATTTTATTGAAAATTCGTCCACATTAGTAGAAAATTAATCTTCTTGGTTTAGATTTGACTATTTGGTTGAAAGCTGAAACATTTTTTTTTAAATTCATTTATTTCGTTGAAGATTCATAATATTAGTTCAAAATTCCACTGTTTGGTTAAAACTACATTTTTTCTTAGAAATTCATTACTTCGGCTTGAAAATTAAACTATTTTATAACAAAATTCGTCTTTTAGGTTGAAAATTCAACTGTCTTGTATAGAAAATTCGTCTTTTGGCTTGAAAATTCAAAAGTTTGATAGAAAATTCTACCATTTGGTAGAAAATTCAACATTTTGTAAAAAATTCGCTTTTTTAAATTCAAAAATTTTTCCATAGTTTAACTATTGCATTTTTGGTTAAAAAGTGATCTTATTTCACTTTTAAAATTCAACTATTTTGTTGGCAATTCGTCCTTTTTTGGTAGGAAAATAAACTTCTTGTTTGTAATTTCAACCATTTCGTTGAAATTTTAACTATTTTTTTAAATCATTTTTTTTTAGAGATTCATAATTTTAGCTGAAAATTCAACCGTTTGGTTGAAAAATCTCTTTTTTATTCAAAATTCATATTTTTGGGTTGAGAATTCAACTTTTTTGTAGAAAATTCGTCTTTCCGACTAGGAACTGTTTGGTAGAAAATTCAACTATTTGGTAGATAAATTTCAACTTTTTGTTTGATAACTCATATATATTTGGGTTTTGCAAAAAAATCCGCTTTTTGAAATTGAAAATTATTTTGTTCATGGCGATGTACATAACTACATATTACATCTTCCGTTAAAATGTGATCTTTTTAGTTTAAAAATTCAACTATTTTGTTGAAAAATTGTCTTTTTTCGTAGGAATTCAATCTTCTTCGATGAAAATTGTAATGTTGGGATAAAAATATATGTATTTTATTGAAAATTTGTCAATTTTAAATAAATAATGTAAATAAATGAATATAAATGTATAAAAAAATTTAAATAATAAAAATAATAAAAAATACAATTTCTCAATTTTAGTAGAAAATTAATTTTTGGTTTAAATTTGACTATTTGGTTGAGAGCTGAAACTCTTTTTTTTAATTCATTTATTTCGTTGAAGATACATAATATTAGTTCAAAATTCCACTGCTTGGTTGAAAACTAAATTTTTTGTTGGAAATTCATTACTTCGGCTTAAAAATTCAACTGTTTTATAAAAAAATTCGTTTTTTTTGGCTTAAACATTCAAGAATTTGGTAGAAAATTCAACTATTTCCTAGAAAATTCAACTTTCGTGTTGAAAATTCATATTTTTAGGTTGAAAATTCAACTGTTTTGTATAGAAAATTCGTCTTTTGGCTTGAAAATTCAAAAAGTTGACAGCAAATTCTACCATTTGGTAGAAAATGTAACATTTTGTAACAAATTCGCTTTTTGGAATTAAAATTTTGATTTTTCATGAAAATTTACCTATTCCATTTTTGGTCAGAAAGTGTTCTTATTTTAGTTTAAAAATTCAACTGTTTTGTTGAAAATTCATCTTCTTTAGTAGAAAATTCAACTTCTTTTTGTAAATTCAAGTATTTCGTAGGAAGTTGAACTAATTTATTTAAACAAATTTTTTTTTTGAAGATTCATAATTTTATTTGAAAATTCAACTTTTTAGTTGAAACCTCACTTTATTTTCGAAAATTTATATTTTAGGTTGAAAATTCAACTGTTTTGTAGAAATTCAACTATTTGGTAGATAAATTTCAAATTTTTGGTTGAAAACTCAGATTTTTGAGTTGAAAATTCAACTGTTTTGTGGAAAATTCTTTCTTTTTTTTTTTTTGCTTGTAAATTTAACAATTTGGTACAAAACTCCACTATTTAGTAGAAAATTTAACTGTTTTGTAAAAAAATCGCTTTTTTGAATTAAAATTTTGTTTTTTCATGAAAATTTACCTATTCCATTTTTGGTCAGAAAGTGTTCTTATTTTAGTTTAAAAATTCAACTACTTTGTTGAAAATTCGTCTTCTTTAGAAGAAAATTCCATTTTTTTTTTGTAAATTCAAATATTTGGTAGGAAGTTGAACTAATTTATTAAACAATTTTTTTTTTTTCTGAAGATTCATAATTTTATTTGAAAATTCAACTTTTTAGTTGAAAACTCATATTTTCGAGTTGAAAATTCAACTGTTTTGAGGGAAATTCTTTTTTTTCTGCTTGCAAATTCAACAATTTGGTACAAAACTCCACTATTTAGTATAAAATTCAACTGTTCTGTGAAAAAATCGCTTTTTTGAATTGAAATTTTGTTTCCACAAAAAATTCAACTTTTTCATATTTCGTTAAAATGTATACCATTAAGCCATTTCCCTTTCAGGGTAGGCGTGACACTACCCGATTCGGGTAGTGTTTCTAGGTGGATAGTTTTCTTGTAGTTATAAATAACTACAAGTTTGGGCTCACTACACCCATAATATGCCAACAGCACACAGTATTCTCGAATGGTCACCCATCCAAGTACTAACCGCGCCCAACGCTGCTTAACTTCAGTGATCTGAAAAGAACTGGTTTTTTCAGCGTGGCATGGCATGGCGTGATCTTTTTTAATGTAAAAATTTAACAATTTTGTTACAAATTAGTCTTTTTTGTTGAGGTACATTTGCAGTCGACCAAAGACGAAAAAATTTAATTATGTAATTCATGATAATTATAAAAATCTCGCAACATAGTATTTCTATTTAAAATAAAGCAATTAAAATTTAAGTTAATAAAATGAATTTCGAATTGAGTTATATTATCATCTTCCATAATACGTATAATTAATTCATAATCTAAACGTGAATTTTCAAGAATTTGGTAGAAAATTAGTTTTTTTGGCTAAAAATTCAACAAGTTGGTAGAAAATTCCACTATTTGGTAGAAAATTAAACGTTTCGTAAAAAATCGTTTTTTAAATTCAAAATGTGTTTTCCATCATAATTTATCTATTCCATTTTTTGTAAAAAAGTGATCTTTTTTTTTGTATAAAAATTGAATTATTTTTTCAAAAATTCGTCCTTTTTTGGTAGAAATATAAACTTTTTGGTTGTAATTCCAACTATTTCGTTGAAAGTTTATCTAATTTATTGAAATATCATTTTTTGGTTAGAGACTTATAATTTTAGTTGAAAACTAATATATTTGGGTTGAAAAATCAACTGTTTTAAGGGAATTTTTTTTTTTGCTTGAAAATTTAACAATTTGGTAGAAAATTCCACTATTTAGTAGAAAATTCAACTGAATTGTGAAAATTTGTAAATTTTTGTTTTGAAGATTTATAATTTTATTTGAAAATTCAACTTTTTAGTTGAAAACTCACTTAATTTTTTTAAATTCATATTTTATGGTTGAAAATTCAACTGTTTCGTAGAAAATTAGTCGTTTTGGCTTATTACTTCAAGATTCTGGTAGAAAATTCAACCATTTGGTAAACAAATTTCAACTTTTTGGTTGAAAACTCATATTTCCGAGTTGAAAATTCAACTGTATTGTGGAAATTTATTTGTTGCTAGAAAATTCCACAAGTTGGTAGAAAATTCCACTATTTAATAGAAAATTCAATGTTTTTTTTATAATTCGCTTTTTTAGATTGAAAATTATCTTTTTCCCAATAAAAATTCAACTTTTTCATATTTGGTTAGAATATGATCTTTTTTAGTTTAAAAATTTAACAACTTTGTTATAAATTTGTCTTCCTTGGCGAGGTTAATTTGCAGTCGGCCAGAGACGAAAAAATTTAATTACGTAATTTATGATAATCATACAAATTTCGCAACATGGTATTTCTAATTAAAATAAAGCAATTAAAGTGTAGGTTAATAAAATGTAATTAAAATTGATTTATATTTTCATCTTTTATAGTACGTACATTTAAATTATAATCTGAATACCCGAGTAATAAAGTGAACATTATTATTATTTTTCAATAAATTTTTTTAAAAGCAGTTTTTTAAATATATTTTTTTCATTAAAAAGGGTTTTAGGTAATTTTTCATGATTTAAAGTGACTTCACAAAATGTCAAAAGATTTTTATGGAATTTCAAAAAATTTCCAAACATTTTATAATATTTTTATAAATATCAAAAAATTTCACAAGATTTAAGGGTTTTCATAGGATTTTAAAGTTGTGAAGATAATTTCTCATCGAAAAATGTTGATGAAAATTTTCCAGATTAAAATGGAAAATTCTTGCATTTTAACGATTTGCAGATCAAAATTCTTCAATTTTTAAGAAGTGTAAATAAAAATTCTTAAATTGTCTTGATCTTAAAGAACAATAGTCAAGAATTTTTAATTCTAAATCTTCCAAAATAATGAAATTTCAAATGTAGAACATCAAAATTATAAAATTTTTAATTGTAAAACATCAAACTTGCATAATTTTTTACTGTGAATTGTAAAAATTATTGAATTTTGAAGATTTACAATTTAAAGTTTTATAATTTTGAAAACTCACAATTGGAAATTCTTCAATTAAAACCATTTTCTGTTCAAAATTCTTCAATTTTAAAAATGTATAAATAAAAATTCTCAAATTTTGATGATTTTGAAGATCTATAGTAAAGTTTTCAATTCTAAATCTTTCAAATTGAAGAAATTTGTAATGTAAATTATAAAAATTACATAATTGTTAAATTGTAAAACATGGATTCTGCGTAATTTTTAATTGTAAACTATGAAAATTAAAAACTCTTGAATTTTTCAAATGTAAAAATAAAAATTCTTGAATTTTGATTATTTTGAAGTTCTAGAGTCAAGTTTGTAATTCCAAATCTTAAAAATTGAAAAAATTTCTAATGTAAATTATCAAAATTACGAAATTTTTTAGTTGTGAAACTTAAACTTGCATAATTCTCAATTGTAAATTTTTAGGATTAAAAATTCTCTAATTTTAAACATTTATAATTCAAAGTTCTATATAGTTTTAAAAATGTACAAATTGAAGATTCTTGAATTTTAACGATTTTCAGTTTCAAATTATTTAATTTTGAAGTTGTATAAATAAAAATTCTAAAATCGTGTTGGTATTAAAGAACAAAAGTCAAGAGCTTTCAATATAAATCTTCCAAACAGATGAAATTTTAAATGTAAGGCACCAAAATTACAAATAATTTTTAAATAATCTTTTTTCCATTTGAAATTGCATTTCTATACATTTAATTTAATAATAACCTTTAAAACTATGTCCAAAAAAATTTTAATATATGTACAAATAATTTTGAAACTTTAATTCAGAGAATCATTTACATCACAAACATTTAAAAAATTATATAATTGTAATATAGGTATTTTAAAGAAGAAATAAACTTTGATTGCAAAAGTAATAGCTGATATTCATTTACATAATCTGAAAATAAATAATCAATTTATGTCACTTAATTTAAAACAATAAAAATTTAATCTTTGTGTAATTTAAAATTGTGAAACAATGAAACTGTTAAAAGTTAATTTTAAGCAGTTTACAACATAAAAAGCAATAAACAATCATTTGCATTAAATCATTGAAATAAATTTTACTTTATATTTTTTTGAGAATTTGAAGCATTAATAATCTTTTAAACTGATTCCATAAAAAATTAAAACATATTTACATTTAATTTTTAAGATTGAATTCAGATAATTATTTCACAACATCAGAAACATTTTAAAAATTATTTAATTGGAATAGGGGTATTTCAAATATAATTAAACTTTTATTATCCATCATATAAAAACACGTAACCTCCATTGGTAGTGAATATTAAATTACATAAGCTTAAAGTAAATAATCAATTTATGTTGCTTAAAAGAGAAAAATTAAAATTCAATCTTTATGTAATTTAATATTGTGAACTAAATTAATCAGCTAATAATTAATTAATACGTTCACAACATAAAAAAGATTAAACAATTATTTTCATTGAAATATTCAAATAATGTTTACTTTATATATTTTTAAATTTGAGTATTAAGAGAGGTAATCACACTCGAAAAATTACATCAATTTTACTTTAGAATATAGCACTCATTTTGAGGCAATTTTTTTAATTTTTGCAGGATTTAAAAAAAAAGTATGTATTAACCAGAGCTGGACAAAATCAAGTGCGAAAAACGAAATACGTGATGAGAATGTATCCGTTAGGCCAAAGGAGCTTTAACAAAAGAGAATTCACAATCACCCAATTGCAGTTGTCGATGCTTTGACCTTTAATTTTTGAAGGTCAAAGCACAAATGTGAGGGAAGTATAAAGACCGAGTGGCGGGCAGATTTTTTTATTGTAAATTGTCAAAATTAAGAACTCTTTAATTTTGAAGATTTAGAATTCAAAGTTCTACAGTTTTCAAGATTTATATTTTAAAGGTATGTAATTTTGAATTTTTTGTTTGGAATATTTCAATTTTAAAGATTTAGAATTGAAAACTCTTTATTCTCAAAGCTGTATAATTAAAAATGGTCCAATTTTGATGATTTTGGAAATGAAAAGTCAAGTTTTCAATTCTAAATTTTAAAAAATTGAAGAAAATATGAATGTAAGTCATCAATATTACAAAACTTTTTTTATTCTAAATTTCATTACAATTAAAAGTTCTGCAACTTTGAAAAGTTATCAATTTTAAATTGTTAAATTTCGAAAATAAATAGAATAAAAAATTATTAAATTTTCAAGATTTATCTTTTAAAGGTATTCAATTTAAAACATTTTTTTAGTAGTTCAATTTGAAAAATTTGCAACTGAAATTTCTTTAATTTTAACGCTTTTCAGCAGTTTTTTTAAATCAAAAAGTATTTTTTTAAATCAAAAAGAGTTAAATTCACCCAAAAAAGACGAATTGTCAAATGTCAAAAAAAAACTCTTCAATTAAAATTTTTTTTGATTCAAAGGTCTACAATTTTCAAGATTCACAATTGAAAATACTTCAAATCTCACGATTTTGAATTTCAAATTTTTTAATTTTGAAGATTTAAAATTAAAAACTCTTTCTTTTTGAAGATGAAAAAAAATCTTGAATTTTGATGCTTTTGGAAATAAATATTCACGTTTTGAATTCTAAATCTATAAAATTGAAGAAACTTTTCATGTAAATCATCAAAAAATATTTTTTAATTCTGAAACTTAAAACTGGCATAATTTTTCAATGTAAATTTTCAAAATTGATAACTATTTAATTTCTAAGATGTATAAATAAAAATTCTTCAACTTTGATTATTTTGGAAATCAAAAGTCAAGTTTGAAATCCTAAATCTTCCAAATTTAAGAAAGTGTGATGTAAGTCATCAATATTACAGAAATTTTGTATTCCAAATTGTCAAAACTGAAAAATATTTCATTCTAAAGATTCAAAATTTAGGGTTCTGTAATTTTTGAAAGTTGCAATTTAAAATTATTGAATTTTGAAAATATATATTACAAAATGTTCAATTTTCAAGAAGATTTTATTTTATAGATAGATTATAAATTTAATTTTGAAGATTTAAATAAAAAATTCTTCAATTTTCACATTTACAGTTTAAAGCTCTTCAATTTTAGAGATCTATGACAGAATATTCTTCAATTTTGATGATTTTGAAAAGGAAAAATCAAGTTTTCAATTCTGAATCTTCATCTTCATCAAAGAAAAAAAAAATTGTCAACGAAAATATTTGAATCCTTAACAAAAACTGATTCATTTTAAACCAAAAAGATTAATTTTCTACCAAAAAGAATCATTTTCTGTCAAAAAGACGAATTTTTAACAAAATAGTTCTAATTTTAACCAGAGAGATGAATTTTCATCTAAAATCTTCAATCAAAAGTCTGACTTTTTAACAAAGTAGTTGAACTTTTAACCAACTGTAGTTGAATTTTTAGCCAAAGAATATGAATTTTCAACAAAAAATGTAAATGCTGATATTTTAATCAAAAAATATTTTTATTTTAAATGAAAAACAGTTGAATTTTTCCAAAAAATACGAATTTTCGATAAAATAGTTTGATCCTCACCAAGAAAGATTGTTTTGCCAACAGAAAGTTGAATGTTCAACTAAAAAGAATCAATTCCTACCTGAAGAGATGAATTTTCTATCCAAAAGACGATTTTTCAACAAAATAGTTGAATTTTCATCTAAAAAATATTTTTCAGACAAGAACGATCAAAAATTTTAACCAAATTATAATTAGTCATTTTTCAATCTCTTCAAAAATTCTACAATTCCAAAATATATTCTAAACTGACTCTAACTATTCCTAAACATTTGAGAAATCTTTCAAAATTAAAACAATTGCTTTAATAACTTTTTAATTTTTTTTTAATTTTGAAAATCTTTTGAAATGTTGTAAAATTTTTTGAATTTTCTTTAAACATTGCTTTTTCAAAACAAAAAATCACTCGAATTTTTAAAAATTTGTCCTGCAAATTGAAAAATTACGCTTTAATATTTTCTACATTCTTCTTCGAAATTTCAGGAAACCATTTAAATTTTTCTCAATTTTCTCTTAAAACGCGTTTTTCAAAATAAAAAATCATTTGCAATTCTTCAAGGAATCTTAAGAAAATGTTTATTATTAATTTTTTTTTTAATTTTAAACTGACTCTAACTATTCCTAAAAATTTAAGAAATCTTTCAAAATTGAAACAATTGATTTAATACCTTTAAATTTTTTTTTAATTTTGAAAATCTTTTGAAATGTTGTAAAATTTTTTTTTATTTTATTCAAAAATTGCTTTTTCAAAACAAAAAATCACTCGAATTTTTTAAAATGTTGCAAATTGAAAAATTACGCTTTAAAGTTTTTCTACATTCTTCTTCGAAATTTCAGGAAACCATTTAAATGTTTTTCAATTTTCTCTTAAAACACGTTTTTCAAAATAAAAAATCATTTGCAATTTTTCAAGGAATCTTAAGAAATTGTTTATTATTAATTTTTTTTTATTTTAAACTGACTCTAACTATTCCTAAAAATTTAAGAAATCTTCCAAAATTGAAACAATTGCTTTAATACCTTTAAATTTTTTTGAATCTTGAAAATCTTTTGAAATGTTGTAAATTTTTTTAAATTTTCTTTAAAAATTGTTTTTTCAAAACAAAAAATCACTCGAATTTTTAAAAATTTTGTAGTCTTGCAAATTGAAAAATTTCGCTTTAAAATTTTCTACATTCTTCTTCGAAATGTTAGGAAACCATTTGAATGTTTTGAAATGTTTTTCAATTTTCTCTTAAAACTCGTTTTTCAAAATAAAAAATCATTTGCAGTTTTTCAAGGAATCTTAAGAAATTTGTTTATTCTCTTGAAACATTGAAGAATTTTTAAAAAGCTTTGGTTTCGAAATCTTCAAAAATCTACAATTTGTTTTAAATTATTTGAAATCTTCAGAAGATTTAAATTATTTCCGATCTTTTCGAAACTTCTAAAACTTCGAAATATCTTTTGAAATGATTCAAAGTTTTTCTAACATTTTAAAAAATTCTATTAAATTAAAAAAAATTGTCTTAAAATCTTCTAGATTCTTTTTCTGCATATTTTATAATCTTCAAAATTTAAGATTAATCTTTTAAAATCTAAAATTTCTAAATCATTACAAAACTTGTTCAAAAATCTTATTGTTGGCACCTGTAATTATTTAGTTACCAAATAATTTTTTGTTTTACAAATTATAGTGTGGTAGCAAAATATTAGGGCCAAAATTATTTCTTAATATTCAAAAACATTACGATTCTTGAAAGTATGATTGAATTTTATTCTAGGACCTATTATCAGAAGGATTTTATTCGAAAATTCACAATTTTTGAAATTCTAGAATATTTTATAATTAGTAAATATTTCCTTGTTTCCAAATAGTCAACTTGTTTTTCATAGGGGTTTTAAAAGTTTTTTATCGTTAATCTATTATAGGAATGAAAAGACTGTATTTGAAAAAAATTATTTTAATTTAACTTTATAGAATCGTAATATTATTCGTGATGGCCTTATTAAATTAAATAAATATTGAATATTCTTATAATTTTTTTTCGTGCTTTTGTTTCTCGTTTCATGCTTAGTTTATACAAATTATGCGAGTTTAATCAAGATTAGCTTAATGAAAATCAGATTATGAAATCAACGAAATTTCTAAATTGCGACTAAGATAAAACCAGAACATTTGTGTAAATATAGAAAAAATGACTCAATATAAGTGATATCTCTGAATTTCAAACATTTTAAATATTGTGTTGATATGATTATCCAATTTCTCATTTTTAATTTGAAGATTGTGACAAGTGCTTGACAGGACATTTTGCGTACTTTTTTATTTATAATTTATAAACGTGGTCGTAAAATTTGACAATTTTACTAAGTTGTGCTTTAATATAAGTGATTTACTGCGATAATTGAAAAAATTTAATGATTTAAATAATTAAAATTTAATTTCAACCTTCTTTCTGTTACATAATAACATCCATAATAATAATTTTATTCTTGAAAGCTTAATTATATTTTTATGATTTTTATGTTTTAAACAAATTTCGTAATTATAGATTGCATTACTTTACTCGTTTAGAATCGAGTTTAGAATTGAAAATTCAAATAAAAATTATCGCAAGGGATTTTTTCTCAATTTCAAAATCTTCTTTCTTTATGTGACGAAAAGGAGGATTTTATCATTTTTCCACATTTTTCTTATAATTGGAAGAAAAAATCATACATTATTCCAAAAAATTGTTACCATAAACGGAAAAAATATTTGAATTAATTTCTATGTTTAGTCTTTTTTCTAATAATCGAGAGAGGGGACTTTTTTATAAACTCTGACCTTGATTCTTAATTTTTTAGCGTTCAAATTAACAAAAAACTTTAATTTAAAATTATTCTAATTATAGAATGCCAAGAGATTAGCCCAAGGATTTTCTGTTCTGTGTTATGATATATAATATGTCGTAAAACAAACTATGTCATAAGAAATTATATCAAAATATGCTTACAATTTAAAAAAAGATTCTAGAAAGACAGATTTATGTGACTTGACGTTATCTATGTAAGGTTTTAATTCTAATATATTAATTATGAATAAGTTGGTAAAAATTAACTGGTAATTTAAAAAGCCGAATTAAAAAATAATTTTCAATTTTGAAAGTAATTTAAGTAGTTTGACAATTTTTAATTGTAATTTATCAATTGAAAATAAATTTTATGACAATTTCACTCTAAAAATGTCACTTCCTTAATATTATAATTTGAAAATCAAAATTACTGAGATGATAATTCGTATTAACTTGATTGAAACAAAAGATAAGCATTAGTCAAAGTAAGATTTTTCGGTCAAAATTTTTAAGCAAAAAGTTATATTTTTAATAAAAAAATTTGGACTTTTTATCCGGAAAAAATGAATTTTCAAGCCAAAAGGGCAAATTTTCAACAAAAAAGTCACTTTACAACAAAATTTGTACTTTCTACCAAAATAGCTAAATTTTTAACCAAATGGTCGAACTTTCATACCGGAAATATTAATGTTCAACAAGAAAGTTAATTTTCAACCAAATAATTGAATTTTCTACCATTTTCAAACCAAAAAGACGAATTTTTAACCAAAAAGTGAAATTTCCAACAAAAAGTTAATTTTCAACCAAATTTGGACTTTTTACAAAAATATTTAATTTCTTAACAAAATACTTAAATTTTCCACCAAATGGTTGAACTTTCATACCGAAAATATTCATTTTCAACAAAAAAGTT
>CAKNYM010051963.1:279383-310127 GCA_932195095.1 Andricus curvator
TTGGAATTAACTGGAAATCTAGAATTAATTGAAATTCTTGAATTCCTTGAAATTCTTCATTTCACTGAAGTTTTGGTATTCATGGGAATTCTGGAATCCATTATAATTTTTGAATTCACTAGAATGATTGAATTCACGGAAATTGTTAAATTAATTGGAATTCATAGGAAATCCGGAATTCTGTAATTCACAAAAATCCGAAAATTGACAAGAATTTAAGGGAATTCTGAAATTAACAGAAATCCTCAAATTCACAGGAATTATGAAATTTTCGGGAATTCTTGAATTTAATGTAATTCTTGAATTCACGGGAATTATGAAATTTTCGGGAATTCTTGAATTTAATGTAATTCTTGCATTCACTGGAATTCATGAATTCATTGGAAATATTGAATTTATTGGAATTCTTGAATTAATTGGGATGCTTGAATTCATTGGAATTAACTGGAAATCATTGAAATTCTTGAATTCCTTGGAATTCTTCATTTCACTGAAGTTTTGGTATTCATGGGAATTCTGGAATTTATTGCAATTCTTGAATTCACTGGAACTCTTCAATTCACTGGAGTTCAGGGATTCATGGGAATTCTGATATTCAGTAGAATTCTTGAATTCACTGGAATTATTATTAATTATTGAAATAAAGGGATTTTTTAAAATCGTAGGATTTCTGGAATTCAAATAATTTATAAAAATTTTCCTCAATTCTCTGGCATTATTGAATTCAACAGAATGATTGAATTTATGGAAAATGTTGGATTCACTGGATTTCGCTGGAATTCACAGGAATTTTGGAATTCACAGAAAATCTTGAATTTGCAGAAATTCTTTAATTCAATATGAACTTGCAGAAATTCTTGAATTCAACATGAATTCACTGGAATTATTGAATACATTGAAATGAGTGAATTCATTGGAATTCTTGAATTCACTGGAGTTCTTGAATTCTCTGGAATTATGGAATTTATTGGAATTATTGAATTCACTGAAATTATTAAATTGAAGAGATTTCTTGAACTCGTAGGAATTCTGGAAATTACTGGAATTCAAATGATTGATATAAATTCGCCTTAATTCTCTTGCATTATTGAATTCAATAGAATGATTGAATTTACGGAAAATTTTGGATTCACTGGATTTCACAGGAATTCTAGAATTTACAGGAATTCTGGAATTCTATAGTTTACAGGAATTCTGGAATTCTATAGTTTACAGGAATTCTGGAATTCACACGAATTCTGGAATTAACAGGAATTTTTGAATTCTCTAGAATTCTTGAATTCACTAAAATTCTTGAATTCACTGGAATTTTTGAATTCACTGGAATATTTTAATGCACTGGAATGTTTTGATTAATTAATTAATTAATTTTTGAATTCCCTATCTAGAACTCTTGAGTTTATCAGAATTTTTGATTTGACGTGAATTCAAGAATTCCAGTGAATTCGAAAATTCCAGTGAATTCTTGAATTCACTAAAATCCTTGAATTCATTAGAATTCTTGAATTCACCAGAATTCTTGAATTCACGGGAAATTTTTAATTCGATGGAATTCTTGATTCATTGAAATTCTTGAATTCATTGGCATTTTAGAATTTATTGGAATTCTTGAATTCACTGGAATTCTGAAATTCACTGGAATTCTGGAATTCACTGGAATTCTTGAATTCACTAGAATTCTTGAATTCACTGAAAAAATTTAATTCAATCCCTCTGAATTTTCTTGATACGAATTGACGTAAATTCTATTAAATTAATTGGAATTCCCTTGATTTAAAAAATGGTCCAACCTATCGCATATTTCCTTACACTAATTTACGACTATAACAATGTTTCTTCACTAAAATTAGAAGATGCTAATCTTAACGCTTTACAATTGATTGCACTTTAATTTGATGACGCGTTACTTTCAACCGGTAACGAGCCGAACACTGTCGGTTATAAATAAAACATCTTTACAACTGCTTTTTACTTAATACTATAAAAAGTCCTGTTACCGACAGTTGCCGACATCGAGAGCATTTGAGGGTTTGCGTCCGTGCTAAATAAAAAAATTCTAGAACGATACCAAACGCCATTCTATTCCCTTGAATCATTTTGTCATACCGATTTCAAAGCAAGTTCAAAATTTCTAAAATTAGCCCAGACACAAACCCTCGAACACTCTTGAAGTCGGTACATGTCTGTCACAGGAAACTTTCAAAAAATGAAATAAATTCTATCTCAATAAATCATCTTCATCTCAACATATTCACTATGCTCCTGTTCCCTCTTCCTTTCTTACCGACATCTAGAGCATTTGAGGGTTTGCATCCGTGCTACATAAAAAAATTCTAGAACGATCTCAAACGCCATTCTATTCTCCTGAATCATTTTGTCCAACCGGTTTCAAAGCACGTTCAAAATTTCTAAAATTAGCCCAGACACAAACCCTCGAACGCTCTTGAAGTCGGCAAATGTTGGAAATAGGAAACTTCGAAAAAATTATAATAAATTCTTCCTCAAGAAATAAAAAATAAAATAAAAATAAAATAAAAAAATTCTAGAACGATGTCAAAAGCCATTCTATTCTCCTGCATCATTTTGTCCAACCGATTTCAAAGCAAGTTCAAAATTTCTAAAATTAGCCCAGACACAAACCCTCAAACGCTCTTGAAGTCGGTAAATGTTGGAAATGGGAAACTTCGAAAAAATTATAATAAATTCATCCTCAAGGAATGATCTTCAGGCCAACAAATTCACTACGTTCCTGTTCCCTCTTCCTTTCTTACCGACTTCTAGAGCATTCGAGGGTTCGTGACCGTGCTAAATAAAAAGACTAAATAAAAAAAATAAAACTCTCGAACGCCCTCGATGTCGATAAATGTCGGTAACAGTAATCTTTATAAAATGGATAATTAATTCGTCTCCAAGGAATGATATTCTTGTCATCATCTTTACTACATTCCTTCTATCTCTTCCTTTTTTACCGACATCTAGCATTTGAGGTTTCTTGTGTCCGTAATTAATAAAAAAATGAAATATGATACTGAAAGCCCTTCTAATACTCAGAATCTTCTTTCAAACCGATTTTAAAGCAACTGATACATTTTCCTTTAAATTTAGCCCGGACTCAAACCCTCAAACACTCTCGATCTGTAGACAAATCAAATTTTAGCCTACACTATTTATTTGATTTGGATGCTTTTCATTAAATGACAGTTATTTAAATTTTTAACAAAATTGTGTGTTTAGATTTTTCGTACAAAATTTGGGTAATTTTTTATTTAGCAACAAAGTTAACATTTTTTTTAACTTTTCAGAAGTACGATTTTTTTAACATTTTCAGATTTTTTAAAAAAGGTCTTATATCGGTAGTAAAAATCTATAAATAATTTACAGTAGGAAAAATACTTTGAAAAGATAGTTTATTACGTTATTTTTTATTGGAACTCTTTAGCCCAATCATGACCATTATTTGAAAATAGATGCTATTTGGTAATTGGATAAATATTTTTTTAACACAAATTCATAGTTTCGATATTTTTCCATGAATCGAAATTCAATGAATTTTCATTTTTTTACGGAATCAACTGATTACGGGATCAACTGAATCAACTGAATTCAGGTTTCGGCTATTTTTCAAATAATACGCTTATTTTTTTTACGAATCAACCTCAAATGTCTTTGCAATGACTTTTCGCTACGATACTTTTCAAATCGACCACAATTTGAAAATTATTTAAGCAATATTCATAAGCAAATTCAGAGTTTGGCTATTTTTCAACGAATATGCTCAATATTTGTTTACATAATCGACTAAGCATGTCTTTGCAATGACTCTTTGTAATGATAATTTTATTTTTCATAAAAATTGTTTTAATAATTAACTATTGTTGTAAATTTGGAAAGTATCGTAGCAAAGAGTCATCAAAAAGACATTCTTATTTGATTTCGTAAGAAAATTGAGCCTATCCCTTGAAAAATAACCAAACCCTGAATTTTGTTTATAAATTTGAATTCGTTTATGAAAATTGTTTGAATAATGAACAATTTTCATGAATTTTTAAAATATTATAGCGAAGAATCATCGGAAAGACATTTTTAGTTGATTTTGTGAAAAAAAATTGAGACTATTCGTTGCAAAATAGCCAAACTCTGAAATTGGTTACAAAAATTGTTTAAATAATTAATTATGTCTATAATTTTTCAAAGTATCATAGCGAAGAGTCATCGAGAAGACATTTTTAGTTAATTTACTAAGAAATGCGCCTATTCTTTGAAAAATAACCAAACCCTGAATTTGTTTATGAAAACTGTGTAAATAATTAATCATTCTTGTGAATTTGCAAAGCATCATACCAAGGAATGATCGAAAAGACATTTTTTGTTGATTCCGTGAAAAAATTGAGACTTTTTGTTGGAAAATAGCCAAACTCTGCAGTTGTTCATGAAAATTGTTCAAAAAATTAACAATTCTTATAAATTTTCAAAACACCATAGCGAAGAGTGATTGGAAAGATATTCTTAGTAGATTTCAACAGATAAAATTGAACCTATTCGTTGAAAAATAGCCAAACCCTGAATTTTTAAATGAAAATTGTTAAAATAATTAACAATTCTTATAAATTTTTGAAATAGCATAGCAAAGAGTCATCGGAAAGACACTTTTAGTTGATTTTGTAAAAAAATTGAGACGATTCTTTGGAAAATAGCCAAACGCTGAAATTGGTTACAAAAATTGTTTAAATAATTAATAATTTTCATAAATTTTCGGAATATTATAGCGAAGATTCATGGAAAAAGTATATTTAGTTGATTGACTAAAAAAATGAGCCTATTCTTTGAAAAATAACCAAACCCTGAATTTGTTTATGAAAATTGTTTAAATAATTAAAAATTCTTGCGAATTTGCAAAGCATCATGCCAGAGAGTAATCGAAAAGACATTCTTCGTTGATTCCGTAAAAAATTGAGACTATTCGTTGAAAAATAGCCAAACTCTGCATTTGTTTATGAAAATTGTTTAAATAATTATCAATTTTCATACATTTTCAATACATTATTGCGAATGGTCATCGGTAAGAAATTCTTACTTGATTTCGTAAAAAAATTGAGCCTATTCCTTGAAAAATACCAAAAACTTGAATTTGTTTATGAAATTGGTTTAAATAATTAATAACCCTTGTTAATTTGCAAAGCATTATAACAAAGAGTTATCGGAAAGATATTCTTGAATGATTCCTAAAAAAAACTGAGCATATTCATTAAAAAATATCCAAACTGTGAATTTGTTTATGAAAATTGGTTAAATAATTAATAATTCTCATAAATTTCCAAATATTCTAGCGAAAGCCATCGGGAAGACATTCTTAGTTGATTACTTAAAACAAGAGTGTACTCTTTGAAACACAGCCAAACTCTGCATTTCTTTATGAAAATTGTTTAAATAATGAATAATTCTTATGAATTTATAATATATTGTAGCGCACGGTGATCGGAAAGACATTCTTAATTGATTTCGAAAAAATTGAGTCTATTCGTTGAAAAATAGCCAGACTCTAAATTCGTTCTAAAAAAATGTACTCGAAAAATAGATTTTCTTTATAAAATTGTTTAATTATTCTCACTTACTGGAAATTATTTTTAGATAGTTTTCGCAGAGATATTAGACCTTTTTGATAAATCTGAGAATCTCGAAAAATGACAACTCTGAAAACTAAGAAAAAAATGTCAACTTTGTTGCGAAATAAAAAATTACCCAAATTTTTCAGAATGGTTTATGCAGACACAAACCCTCGAACGCTCTCGATGTCGGTAAGCGACGGTAATAGGAATCTTTAGAAAAATTCTAATAGCTTCCTTTTCAAGGAATTACTTTGTCATCATCTTCACTACATGCCTTTTTTCTCTTTCTTCCTTACCGACATCCAGCATTTGAGGGTTCGCGTCTGTGGTAAATAAAAAAAATCGAATATGATGCTGAGGCCATTCTATACTATTCAAAATGTTCTTGGAAACCGATTTCAAAGCAACTTACACATTTTCCGCTAAATTTAGCCCGGACGCAAACCATCGAACGCTAGCGGTGTCGGTAAGCATCGGTAAGAGGAATCTTCAAAAAATTCTAATTTCTTCTTCAAAAAATTCAAATTTCTTCTTCAAGAAATCATCTCTTTGTCCTTATTTTGGCTACATTTCTTTTTTCTCCTTCTTCCTTACCGACATCTAGCGTTTGAGATTTCACGTTAGTAGTAAAAAAAATCGAATATGATGCTGAAGGCTATTCTACTATTCAGAATGTTCTTGGAAACCAATTTCAAGGCAACTGACACATTTCCCTCCAAATTTAGCCCGGACACAAACCATCGCATGCTCTCGATGTCGGTAACCGTCAGTAAGAGAAATCTTTAAAAAATGCTAATATCTTCCTCTTTAGGGAAACATCTTCTTGCCATCATATTTTTGTCATCATCTTCCTGTTATCATATTCACATACATTCCTTTTCTCTCTTTCTTCCTTATCGACATATATTATTTAAAGGTTCACGTCTGTGGTAAATAAAAAAATCTAATATGATGCTGAAGGCCATTCCACTATTAAAAATGTTCTTGAAAATCGATTTCGAAGCAACTGACACATGGTCCTCTAAATTCAGCCCGGACACAAACCATCGCAAGCTCTCGATGTCGGTAAGCGTCAGTAAGAGGAATCTTAAAGAAATTCTAATATCTTCCTCTTTAGGGAATCATCTTCTTGTCATCATCTTCACATACATTCCTTTTCTCTCTTTCTTCCTTACTTACATATAGTACTTAAAGGTACGCGTCTGTGGTGAATCAAAAAAATCGAATATGATGCTGAAAGCCATTCTACTATTCAGAACGTTCTTCAAACCCGATTTCAAAGCCACTGACACATTTCCCTCAAAATTTAGCCCAGACACAAACCATTGAACGCTATCGATGTCGGTAAGCGTCGGTAAGAGGAATCTTAAAGAACTTCTAATGTATTCCTGTTCAAGGAATCATCTTCTTGTCAACATCTTCACTATATCCCTTTTCTTTCTTCACATAGATGTTTTCTATTTCCGAATGTGTCTTCCCCTTGGTTTCCGGTAGGAAAAACGCCACGAAGAAAGTGCCAAGAAGAGAGAAGAGGGCGTAGAAAAAGAAGATGCCATGGTTTCCCATGATGTTGAGCATATCTGGGTAGGCTTTGACGGTAGCGAAACTGAAGATGTAAGCGATACAGGTGGTCATGCCGGAGAGGACGTCCTTGACCTTGGACGGGTAGAGCTCACCCAACATGGCGAAAGGTAGGACCAGGAAGCCAAGAGTGCTCATGAATATGTAAGTCATGAGACAGACCACTGGAAGCATGCCTCCTTCTCCCACGTGACCACGGTCTTTAAGAAACAGGTATAGAGCGAGAGAACCAATGGAGAGAGTCATCCCGGCACCGGAAATTATCGAGAGCGGTCGTCGGCCAAAACGCCGTGATGCCCAGGCGACGAGAAGTGCACCTATCAGGCGCATTATCCCGATTAGTATCGCTCCCACGTGGTCGTTTATCGCGATTCCTGAGTCTTTAGAAATTTTCACTGCATAGTAGACCACAGCAAAAATTCCGGAAAATTGTTGGAAGAAGAAGTAGCTCAGCATAACGAAAAAAGGGATCAGGGTTGAGCGCCGAAGAAGGTGCTTTAGCAGGTTCCTCTTCTTGGGCTGATGCTTCATCTGAAAAAGATATTTAGAATAGTATATTATGCACCAAGGCGGAGAAGTTGGACTTTCTCGACGAATAGTGAAAAAGTACGCGAGTCAGAAAAAGTCTCCTCCCTCTGGGTGCGTACGATATTTTTTATAACAAATGCTTGATTTCAGATGTTTTTTGTTACACATGCTGGCTTTCTGCTCATATGGAGGAATGTTGGAAACTTTATTCTTATTTGAATACGAATTTAGGAAATTCTGGAAATTTTTGATAATTACGGAAATTTTTTTTATTTGATACGTTTAGAAAATTCAAAAATCTTTCAAAATTTTCAAAATTTACAAAATGTTCAGCATTTACAAAATTTTCAAAATTGACCAAATTTACAGAATATATACAAAATTTACCAATTTTGCCAAATTTATAAAATTTACAACATTATAAAAAATTTTTTAAATCTACAAGATTTTAAAAATTCACAAAATTTTTAAATATTTATAAAAAAATTTTAATTTAGACAATTTTTTTAATTCACAACATTTTTCCCATTTAGAAAATTTTCCATATTTTCCAATTTGAAATTTTAATATGAATTTAGGAAAATTTAAACATTTTTAATATTCACAGAAATTTTGGAAATTTATGTGAAATTTGTAAAATTTGTAAAAAAAGTTTGACGGTATTGATCAAATCTAAATTTAAAGCAAGATTCCAAATTGTTCTTCCTTTTTGTGACATCGAAGAAAATCCTTTATCAAAAATTTAACTTTGAAAATGTTTGAAACTTCGAATATTTACAACGTTTCGAAAATTAAAAAATCTTTCAAAATTTACGAAATGTTCAGCATTTACAAAATTTTCAAAATTTACAGAATATACAAAATTCGCCAATTTTACAAAAGTTACAAAATTTACAAAATTATTAAAAATGTACAAAATTTTCAAAATTTACCAAATTTTTAAAATCTACCAAATTTTTTAAATCTACAAGATTTTGAAAATTCACAAAAATTTTCAATATTTACTAAAAATTTTTTATTTGGCAATTTTTTTAAATTTACAAAATTTTCAATATTTTCCAAATTGAAATTTTAATATGAATTTAGGAAAATTTTAAATATTTACCGAAATTTTGGAAATTTATGTGAAATTTGTAAAATTTGTAAAACTTGTACAATTTGTAAAATTAGTACAAAAAATTTGAAAGTTTTTGAAGTTTACAATTTTTTTTTTAATAATCACGGAAATTTATATCAATTACGGAAATTCTTTTTATTTTATACATTTATGGTAAATGAATAAATTACCAAAATGTTTGAAAGTATTAATCAAATCTAAATTTAGAGCAAGATTCCAAATTGTTCTTCCTTTTTTTGACTGTTGTTATAAATAAATGTTCGGTAAAGAGTTTTCTTCGGACCGTGACATCGAAGAAAACCCTTTATCAAAAATTTAAGTTTGAAATTTTTTGAAACTTCGAATATTTACAACATTTAGAAAACTAAAAATCTTTCAAAATTTTCAAAATGTTAAAAATTTACGAAATGTTCAGCATTTACAAAATTTTCCAAATTTACAAAATTTACAGAATATATACAAAATTTACAAAATTATTAAAAATTTACATTTTCAAAACTTACCAAATTTTTAAAATCTACAAGATTTCGAAAATTCACAACATTTTTCAATGTTTACAACAAAATTTTAATTAAGGCAATTTTTTAAATTCAAAAAATTTTTCCAATTTAGAAAATTTTCAATATTTTCCAATTTGAAATTTTAATATGAATTTAGGAAAATTTTAAAATTTTTAATATTTACAGAAATTTGTAAAATTGTTTATCAACGAGTTCTCTTCGGACCGTGACATCGAAGAAAACCCTTTATCAAAATTTTAACTTTGAAAATGTTTGAAACTACGAATTCTTACAACATTTAGAAGATTCCAAAATCTTCCAAAATTTATAAAATTTTCAAGATTTTCAAAATTTTTCAAAATTTACAAAATGTTACAAATTTACGAAAAGTTCAGCATTTACAAAAATTTCAAAATTTACAGAATATAACAAATTTACCAATTTTACCAAATTTACAAAATTTACAAAATTTCTAAAAATTTTCAAAACTTACCAAATTTTTTAAAATCTACCAAATTTTTAAAATCTACAAGATTTTGAAAATTGTTCAATATTTTCAAATTTGAATATGAATTCAGGAAAATTTTTGAATTTTTAATATTTACAGAAATTTTGGAATTTTATGTGAAATTGGTAAAATTGATAAAATTTTACAATTTGTAAAATTAGTACAAAAAATTTGAACGTTTTTGAAGTTTTAAAAGTTTTTTTTAATAATCACGGAAATTTATATCAATTAAGGAAATTCACGGTAAATATATAAATCACAAAAAATTTGTAAAATTTTGAACATTTTTAAAATTCTGAAAGTACCTTAAAAGTTGGAAAATGAGTCGAATTGGTAAAATTTTGAACCACTTCTCCCCCCCCCCCCACTTTCCCCACTTCTCCACTCTTCAAATCCTCTCTCTTCCTCTACTTCCTATCCCATCATTTCCCATCACTTCCCCTACTTCTCTTATTTGCCCACAGTCCTTCTACTCGTCCTCCGCAATTTCCCCTCAATTCTCCTACTTCCCCATCCCTCATTCCCCCTCACTTACCTTACTCCTCTCCCTTCATTTTCCCTTCCTCCCCCTACTTCTTCTCCCCTGATTTCCCTGCACTTCCTCTACTTTCCTTCCCCTCATTTTCCCGAATTTCCTCTACTTTTCTTACCCTCATTCCCCTACTTTTCCTCCACTGGCTTTCGTCAATTCCCCTCACTTTCCCTAAATTTTCGCTCACTACCCCTACTCATCCTGCCCTAATTTCGCCGCACTTCCCTCATTCCGTTCCCCTCATTTTCCCGAACTTCTCCTATTTCCCTTGCCTTTATTTCCCATTCCCTCTACTCACTTCCCCTACTACCCCACATTTTTCTGACTTCCGCTCCACTCACTTCCCCAACTCCCCCCTCATTTCTCATAACCTCCTCTACTTCCACCTCACTATCACTAATTTCCCTTCGCTCATTTCCCCTAATTGCAATCCCTTTATTTCTCCTTACTTCCCCGACTTCCCTTCCCCTTATTTCCCCTCTCCTAATTTCCCCTTACTTCCCCTACTTTCTTTCCCCTCATTTTCCCACACTTCTCATACTCCCCCCTCATTTCCCCTCACTGCTAGATGTCGGTAAATGTTGGTAACATACCTGAAGTTCGGCCTCAATTTCTGCAGGGAGGTGCCCTTCTTTCGGTACTCCGCGGAATTTTCTTAAAACTTTTGCAGCCTCCGGTATTCGACCTCTTTCTCGAAGCCATACTGGTGATTCTGGCATGAATATCAAAGTGAGAAAAAATGCAACTAGGGGAGAAATTGCACAAAGGAGAGCCACCATTCTCCAGTTGTCCTAAGAATGGAATTTTGTGTTAAAAAATGAAAATTCCTATTACTATTTATTTATTTTTATTTATTTTCTATTCCATTTACCGACACCTCAAGCATTACATGATCTGCGTCCGTGCTAATTTTTGTCACTTAGCACGGACACGAACCCTCAACGGCTCCAAGTGTCGATAAATATCGATAACAGGAATCTGCAAAGGTAATTTTAACTAAAAACTGTAAAATTGGAGGGAAATTATTACGAAAATGGAAAAAAAAGAAGTAAAGAAGGTTTTACCGGAAATATAAATCCAAATATATAGACGCTGAGAACGCCAGCAGCAATTGCAATACTTGTCCAGGTGACAACAGTACTTCTCCATTTTGGGGCAGCCACCTCTGCTGCATAAACTGTTGCTGGAACTGCTGCCATTCCAGTAGAAACTCCGGACAAAATTCTTCCTATAATTATTTGCTCCACATTTGCGGAAAGATATATAGTCATCCAAGCAACCAATGAGACCGCAGAAATGATTAAAAATGTCGATTTCCTTCCTCTTCTTAAAACAAAACTTGTGAGGAAACAGCCAAAGGGAATTGAAAATGCTGCTGCGCTAGCTGCAGAGTATTATCATATTTTCAGTAATTATCAAAATTATAAAAACATTTTCAAAAATAAAAAGACAAGTGTTACAAACCGATCCAAGAGGCTTGATTGGCGTCTATTTTAAATTCACTATTTGGTGATTGAAGTGGTGGTAAGGCAACAGCACTGTAGCCAAAACCCATAGAAGGTCCAAAAACTGTCAGGTTTGCTAAAAAGCACATCTGCAACTAAAATTATTTTTTGTTCCTCACAATGTTCAAAAAAGTCTGATATCTCTCTATACTGCTATATTGCCCATTGCTCCATTTTACCCCGTGTTCCATATTACCCTATGTTCCATTTTACCCCTTGTTCCATATTACCCTATGTTCCAATTTACCTCGCGTTCCATATTACCCTATGTTCCATGTTCATCCATGTGCTATATTTCTCCGCGTGCCAAACTGCCCCATATACCAAACTGCCTCGTGTGCCAAATTGCCCCAAGTGTCAAATTCCCAAGAAATCCCCAAGAACGTTATAGAATACTAGAAATCATGATCCTATCTAGAAAATGTGATGTAGCAATATACCTCGAAAATCTCGCAATCATTGTTGTTGAAAAAAACATAAATTAACATTTTATATTTAAAATTAAAATATTTAATTTTGTAATTTTTCAGGTTGTGTTAGTTCTCATATTTCAAAGGTTAAATTTCTTGAACAAATTACGTTCTTTGGTTTTATTAGTGTCTTTTAACAGTTTAACGTTTTTAAAAAAAATCACTACAATTTAAACGTTCATAATTTTTGACAATTTTAGGTTATGTTAGCATTTTACACAAAAAATTGATATTCTAAAACAAAAATCATTATAATTTGAACAAAATTGAGCTTCTTTTAACATTTATGGATTATGTTAGTGTTTCTCGTCGGATATTGGTATTTTTAATGAACATTTAAATTTCAAAGAAAATTCACAATTTTTAACAATTTTAGGTTATGTTAGCGTTTAAACATTTAAAATAATTTTTTTCATGAAAATATTTTATCATTGTATTTTTAATAAATAAATAATATTTATAACAAAAATGTAACTGTTTAAATTCAGGAATTTTCTAGTTCGGATATTTTATAATTCGGCAATTTTCTGTCTGGAATTTTTAAATTTGGTAATATTATAAACTTTTTGGGAATTTTATTATTCGGGAATTTTATTTTTCGGTATTTTTCAATCGTCCCTCCCGAATAATAAAATTGTCAAAAGAAAATTGCCGAATTATAAAATTCCCGAATTTGAACAATTGAAAATATTTTTTTTAAAATAAATATTATTTATTTATTAAAAATACAATAATTAACCAATTTTATTTTTAAAATTTTTTCAATAAGTAACGACTTTTAAAATTATTTGTGAAATTGAAAATAACAATTGTATAAAAAATTAATTAAAAAACGCGTGCGAAAGGGCATAAGCGCCAACATTTGGCACAGTAAATGGGGATAAGCGCAAAATTTTAAAATTCCGGAGAGGCACGACTTAATTATGTTTTTTTAAGGAAAATAATTTCAAGAAATAATTTGAAAATTGTTTTTTCATAAAATTTTTTTTACATGATTTTTTTTTCTAAAAATTGTTTTCTTATTGAAATTTTTTTCAAATTTTTTGTTCATAATTTTTTTTAGATAATTTTTTTCCAAACAAATTTTCGTAATATAGTTTTTTTTTACAGAATTTAAAAATATTTTTTGACGTCTTAAAAGGCTACGAAACCCTTCCTTGTATAGGCGCTCGGCGCTACTTTGACTAATTTTTTTTAATAAACAATTTGGTTTTTGTGAATATTTTTTGTACTTTTTTAAGAATAATATGCTCATTTTCAAGCAAAATTTTTCACCCAGAAATTGTTTTTTCTATTCGTGTTATTTTAAATTAAAACAATAATTTAAAAAAACTTCAAACATTGAAACAAATTTTTTCTTGGATAAAAATATTTGATTATCTTATTTAAAAATATATATGTAATATTTCATAAAAAACACAATTTTTTAAATTATTTAAATTCGGCAATTTTCTAGTTCGGATATTTTATAATTCGGCAATTTTCAGTCGTTTCTCCAAAACATTGTAAAACATTCCAAAACATTCTTAGATATTCCAGAATATTTGAGGAAATTCAAGAACATTCTATGATTTTTAGTGTTATAGATGCAGATAAAAATTACCGAATATTTTAAAACATTTCGAAAAATTCCCGATTACAGAAGAACGGTTTAATTCAAAAAATTACATAAAAAGTCAAAGGAAATATTTATATCTTGTGCAATTTCATAATACCATATGTAACTTTCTACATTATGCAGATTTGCTAATCATAATATTCCAATGATTCATCATCTGAAAAAATAATTAGAGCTCAGTGATAATTTATGTAAATTACGACTCTAAAATGTCAATGACATCTTCGTAAGAAATCCAATCAAGCACTTATTATTACATAATTTTAATAACTGTCACTTATCCTAATACTTATGCAATATTTTTTTAAATTTTGTATTCTCATTCAATATTTATTTATTCATATAAGGAAGCAAACTTTTGTTGGATAATAAAATGCTGTAATTATTTTTAAAGAAAATATTGTTGCTAAATTTATTATATTCTCATTAAATGATTGAATATCATAAATTATTAATACTAAAAATAAAAAGTTACTAAGATGTATTTTTTTTCTGCACGTGCTTGGATTTATTTCCCGCTTTTCGTAACCAAGATGTCCATATATATCGCAATATTATCCGAATAAGGCGAAAATATCATTACGAAAGAAAAGAGAAGATGAAACAACTTAATCTCGTCAGAATATTTTGAAAGAATGTGAAATCGAAGACATGTGCAAACATCGAGGAAGCAATTAATTATTTTTTTCTTGAAATTTGTTGCAAACCATAAAACTAGCTTTAATGAGTTTTTTAAAAGGACTTTTGAGGTAAACATTAAATAATAACAATAACAATTTTGTGATGCAAAATAAATCTTACGTATTTGTTGATAACCCAATGATTTTAATGTCAATTGTCGAGAGTTGCGATAATTTTTCTCAAAATAAGAACAGATTTTATCTAATCATTAATGACCATCCATGAACATGTGTTATGAGTCAATGATATCGGCTGACAAACAAATTGATGCAGCAATAAATTTTGGATCATCTCAAATCGACTATTATTGATTAACGAGCACAGAGACGATAAATTGTATGAATGATGACGCCTTAAAGACTTTATCATTTAAAAGTATCCATTTTTAATTATCAACCCCTTTTTTGAGGAAAATTCATTTTTTTCTTCAAATTTTCTTCATTTATTTCAATAATTGTCATTGAGAGATTAGAATTTTTCGTAGTTGAAGACTTTTAAGTTTTGGATGGATAAGAAATTAGGCATTCAAGAAATGATAGCTGGTTTAAAATTTAATAACAATTTTAAAGAAAGAATTTCAAATTTTCAAAATTAAAGTGCACAAAATTTTCAATTAAAAAGCTTTACGTTTACGTAAAAATTAATAATAATTAAAAAAAAATTAACAGTTTTAAATTACCCAATATTTTATTTTTTTATCAAATTGAAATTTGCAAATAAATCTTAGCGCTAAATCCAATTTAAAAGAAAGAGGGCTCCTGCACTTTGAAATACAAAATATAATTTTTTTCAGTTCAATGAACATAACATGAAATCCAAGTAGTCGACTTTATTTGAAATAAACCATATAAAAGGTCAATTTTTAAAAATGTTCATAAATTTGTGACGTTGGTTTAGCTACGTATAATATGAGTTTTATAAACTCGATTAAAATTTAAAATTACATTTTTAATATTTAAACTAACTTATAAAGTTTATACACTACACTATGTTAAAAATGAAATATTTTAGCATATTAGCTATGAAATTTCTCAAATTTTATAGGTTTTAAAAATTAGAAAGTTTCAACTCAAAAATATTTGGTAATAATTTTCAGAGGCCAAAGAGATTCTTCTAAGTTATAATTAAGCGGAAATGAAAAAAAAATACTTTTTTTTCTACTATTTCAATTGAAACATCTGGATATAATGTGTTAAGTTTCCCTTGAACTTTTAAAATAAAAATGTTTTAAACTTATTTTAATGTTTAAGCGAAAATTCAGATTACTGGATAAACTATTTCAAATTTTTTTTTCAAATAATAATAAATCGAACATTTCAGCGCCCAAAATATGTCTATTTGTACTCAAATATGATTTTTATTTAATAAATGGAAACTTTGCTTTAAGATAAACCTGAACGTCAAATTAAGTAACCCAAAAGTTAGTTGTGATTTTAGCACACATTTATTTTTCATACATTTAAGGATTTTAGGAATTAAGAAAATATACTTTGACTCTACAGTTGATGTTTGTATGTAGAAACTGAAGATATAATCTGTTTTTCGTAAAAATTAGAAATTTTTTATGCCTTTTATTTGACCTAAAAATACAGTATACGAGACAAACTTTAAAAAACGTAATTTTTTCATCATATTCACGATCAAGTCTTCTTAATACGTGTAGCTTAATTTTTAAATTTTGAAAGATTTCTTATTTAAATTTATGGCATTTATAACAAAAAAAAATGTTTTCTCCTCTATAAATTCAATTCGAAATCCGAGAGTAATTTACCAGGTTTTTTTAAAAACTATATTACATTCAACTTAAACTGCTTCCAATTCCTATCTTTTCAAGCAAAAGTGTTGCATTTTTACCACGACAGATGACTTTTTAACCAAATATCTAAATTTTTAATCAAAAAGATTAATTTCATTATGCCAAAAAGCCGTTTTTCAAACAAAATACATGAATTCTCAACCACATAGTTAAATTTTCAACTAAAAATGATCAATTTTGAACCAAATAGTTGAATTTTGAAATATAAAAGATCAGTTTTAATCAAGAATGGAATACTTCAATTTTCAGGTAGGAAAATTAATTTTCCACAAAAAAAAAATTTCAACCAAAGTGATGAATTTTCAACTAAAATGATGAATCTTCGACTGAAATAGATTAATTCTAAACCAAGAAGCTGAACTTTCAACAAAGGAGTTTTACTTTAAACCAAAGATGAATTTTTTACCAAATAGACGATTTTTCAATAAAAGACATGAATTTTCAATTAAATAGTTCAATTTTCAACTAAAAAAGACAAATTTTCTACCAAATAGTTGAATTGTAGACGAAAAAAGATCAATTTTCAACCAAAAATGAAATAGTTAAATTTTCAGAGAAAAAAATTAATTTTGAACCAAACTGATAAATTTTTAACTGAAGTTAATTATTTTCAACTAATACAGGTCAATTTCAACCAAAAAAAGAGGAATTTTAAACTAAAATGATCAATATTTAACTAGAAAAGTTAAATTTTCAACCAAGAAGCTTAACTTCTACCAAACAAGATGAATTTCAATCAAAACACATGAATTTTCATCTAAAAACCGTAAATTGTTAACGAAAAATGAAATAGTTACATTTCCAGTTAAGAAAATGAATGTTTCACCAAAGAGGTGCATTTTCAATTAAAATTATGAAATATTCAATAGCAATAGTTAAATTTTCAGTTTTAAAAAAACTTGAATAAAAAAAAATTAGCTTCGAAAGCAATAGCATTTTCAAACGAAGTGATAAATTTTTAACTGAAATTATGAATCTTCAACTGGCATAGTTGAATTTTAAACAAAAACGATTAATTTGCAACTAAAATGATTAATTTTCAACTAAAATGATGAATCTTCAACAAGAGAGTTTAAGTTTTAACCGAGTCGTTTTATTTTCAACCAAAAAGATGAATAATTTTTAACTATAAAGAATATTTAAAACGAATACCTGAATTTTTAACCAAAAAGATTAATTTTTCAAGAAGAAGATTCATTTCTATCAAAAAAGATGAATTTTCAAATAAAAAATATAATCTGTTAACAAAAAATTAAATAATTAAATTTTTTGTTACAAAAAATGAACGTTCAACCACAGAGCTGAATTTTTAACTAAAATGATGGAATATTCAACTGAAATAGTTACATTTTCAGTTTAAACAAATTAATTTTCAACAACAAGAACCAAATTTTTTCAACAAAATATCTCACTTTGCGACCAGGGAGATAAATTTCTAACTAAAATTATAAAAAAAAATTAATTGTCAACAAAGGGTTTAACTTCCAACCGAGTAATTAAATTTTCATTAAAAAAAGATGAATATACTGCACGAAAAATGTAGTAATTGATATTTCGAACAAAAAATATTTCAATTTTTAATCAAAAACAGTTGAATGCGCCCAAAAAAAGACTACTTTTCAACATGAGTTGAATTTTCAACAAAGAAGATTAATTTTCTACAAAAAAGAATTAATTTTCAACAAAAAAAGTTAATCACAGTAATATAAATCTACTTTGACAAATAAAGAATCATTGCTATTCCAGGGTTTCCAGGTAGGGCTATTAGGGAAACCTGTTATAAAGGATCAAAAATTAAACGTTTCAGTTTAAAGACGTTTTTTACTTTCAAAAATTATTATTTTTGTTCCACAAACTTAACTATCTTTTTCGAAATTTATAAAACCATGCATGCGCGCGCGTAGCGCGCTTTTGCTACTTGTGTCCATCCTTTTCTAAAAAGGACATGCATTTCAGACAACTTCATATTGCGTTCCTCATTACGCGTTACCTGTTAGCTAACTTCATGCGTAGTGCGTAAACCTTATTGGTTAATCATTTGGCGCGGATTTCGAATTTGAGATTGAGTCAATATAGGCACTACCACAAACGCACTACGCAAACTCCGCCTTAGCGCAGTCTGGCAGGTCTGATCTTAATCGATTAATTCAATCAATGAATCTCGAAAGCGAATGCGATTAATTGTAGTGGCATGATCCAACCCATTCATGATCTAGCCGAAAAACGTTCCATTTCCGCCCAACTCGCGCATACCAGCTCCACGGCCATCTTGGTTAACAGTCAACACAAACGCTAGCTGTACATTTATTCAATATGGCGGTGTAGCTGGTATCGTTGCTGATTAGCTACATTTTTTTTTACTTGCGCGTGGATCAGTGATGCTAATAGACCGCGACTTTTTCAACTGCGCAAGCGTTGCGTTGGAAGGGGAAAGCCACGTTATTGGCCGTAATACGCGCGCTTATTTTAAATGCTTCAAATGTACACAAATATGGTGACGGACTAAAAATAAGGAATAATGGTACTTCTATTTTTAAGTCGAGAAATTATATTAATTTTTGTTAATATGGTTCATATATATTATTATTACTGCAATAACTATAAGTTATTGCATTAAGTTATATATAATAGTATATACATATATTTTATGCAATTTTTAGGTCCAAAAATATATATCCTGCTGATCTTTTTTTATTTTTCACTTTTGGGAATTATATTATTTTTTATTCTTTATCTTTTATTTTATCTGACTTCTAGTCTTTTAAATATTTTGTGGGGGGTGGTAAGTGTCTGATTGAAAAAAATATTTTTGACGCTCTTTGACCCAGAGTTGACTATAGCGGAACTGATAGCTTCTAATCAACTAATACCGTGATATATCCTGTTATCGCAGAAAATCACGGATCTAGAGGACAAAACCATTTACGATTTTTAGACAACTTTGATATTTTAATAGCATATCAAGTACATGACATTTTCTATAATAATAATAATAAAATACTGTATTATCATGGATCTTATAGTTATTGCAGTAACATATATGAACCATATTAACATAAATTATTATAATTTCTCGACTTGAAAATAAAAATGAATGTGTGTGGCTTTCCCCTTCCAACGCAACGCGTGCGCAGTTGACTGGTGTGAATTGGATCATGTGTAGTGTGATCAAGTGTGGTTACATTCAGTGTAGTGTGGTTACACTGTGTTACACCTTCAATAAGGCGATTCTAATGCAACAATTATTCTAATCCAATATTCATGATGACATCGAGTACATACGAGTTTACTTCAGATGAGGAAATAGCAGCATTCAAAAAAGTACATGCATTTCGGCTAACTTCATGCGTAGTCCCTAAACCCTATTGGTAAATTCAGTTAGCCATTTACATCTAATGTCAGTCATAATAGAATCAGCCAATCAGCTGTCGAGAATCGAAAGCAAGATTCGATAAGTCAATAATGTAAAAAAGATTCGATAACTCGATAATTCAAGTAGGCGCAAATTTCAAAAGAGTCTACATTTCTGGCTTAATTATTATAATGAATTAATACAGTAGTTTGAAAATTTGATTACAAGGGATCGACGCGTTTTTCTTTTGTTTATATCGTTGTATCCTTTTTAACTTAACAGAAATTATATTCTCATCTTTATTTAAACAAAAGAAAAACGCGTAACGTAGTTTATGAATGATCGCTAAGTGTGTTTAAGTCGAATTAGTTATAATTTATTGTTAGTTTCTCTAAACATAGGAGAAAGGGAAGAAAGTGTTTTCAAAATTCAAAACAAAATCCAAATTTTGAGGTATCTCGAAAACGTTTAGAGATACACGAAAACTGACAAAATTTTCAGGGTTCTCTAAAGGGGGATGGTCCTCAACCATACCTCGACCCAAACCAGTAAACAAATTTTCAAAATTCGAAAAAAATCCAAAATCTTAAATGATCTCTAAAAGGGTCACAGATACGTGAAAACTGACAAAATTTTAAGGATTCTACAGAGGGGGTTTGTTTTTGACAAATTCAAACTAATCTAATAATAAGATTTTTTAAATACAAACAAAAAAATTAAACTTTTGAGTTATTTTGAAAACGGGGAAAGAGACGCAAAAACTGACAGCATTTCCATGCTTTTCTAAAGCGGGATGGTCTCTGGCCACCCCGACGTAAAAAATTAAACAGATTGTCGGAATTAAAAAAAAATTAATTTTGAATCATCTCGAAAACGGTCAGAGATACGTGAAAACTAAGTAAATCTTTAGGTTTTTGTGGAGGATGTTTATTTTCTACCAATTTGAACTAACCCAATTAAAAGATTTTTTAAATTAAAAAAAAAGTTGAGTTACCTAGATAGAACGCGGTGAGAGATACGCGAAAACTGAAAACATTTTCAGGCACTGAGTTAGTTCGAGTTTTCGACAAACTTGAACTAACCCAATAGAAAGATTTAAAATTTAGGAACATATTCAACAATTTTATTTATCTCGAAAACGGTAAGAGATACGCGAAAACTAACCAAATTTTCACGGCTTGATGAAGGTCCTCCACCACCCCGAACTAACAGTAAAGTAGAGTAAAGTAGTCATACGCGAAAACTGACCAAATTTTCAGGATATTCCTGACCGGAATTGTCCTCGGGCGCCCAGAATCAGCCCAGTAGAGTGATTTCCAAAATAAAAATGTTGAATTATCTAAAAACGATAAGATACATTAAAACTGAAAAACGTTCGGGATTTTGTAAAGTCCTCGGCCACCATGAATAAACCCAGTAAAAGTCTTGAAAATTATTTAAAAAAAATGTTGAATGATCTCGCAATCAGTGAGATACGTGAAACTGACAAAATTTTCAGGTTATTATACAAGGGCTGGTCTTCGGCCACCACAAATTAGCCCAATAAAAAGATTTTCAAAAGGAAAAAATCCAAATTTTGAATTATGTCAAAAACGATGAGACATATGCGAAAACTTGATAAATTAATAATAAATAACAAGTAGTATTAATATTTACGAAATCTGATACATTTTCAGATTTTCGGACAACGTTAAAAAATACGTGAAAACTGTCAAAATTTCAGAAATTTTTTAGAAGGGGATAGATTCATTCGGACTGAAAATTATTGAATGGCGAGTTCGGATTGATTTGGATTGAGTCGGATTGAAGTTGTTGTACTTGTACGTGCAAGAATTGAGAAGGAGCATTAAAAATATTAAAACTGGCTTGGGATATGGGATGTGTCTTGGATTTATTCGGATTGGGCATCGGACTGAGAAGGAGTGAAAATTTGTTTCAGATTGGTGCGTTATTCATTCGGATTGGTTTTGGATTCACATTTATCCACTCGGACTGGTGTCAGATTCAGTCGGATTCATTCTGGTTGAATTCAAGAAGTCCCACGTATTCAAAAGGATTGGAGGCACGGATTGAAAAATTGATTCGGTATGGGTTTGAGTTGAAGTTGGTGCTGATACATCAGTGGAGAAGGATTGATAAGTGAGCCTCGGATCCATTTATGTATTGACATTGGGTTTTAATTTAGGATTAAAAGATGGATTGAGAAGGGTTGAAGGGGATTGAAAAGTTGCTTCGAATTGTTTCGGATTAAATCGAATTGGTTCGAAGTGCAACATAAATTAAAAAGATAATTACAAAATATTTCAAATCACGAAAACACGCGCGCTCCAGCGCGCGATCATCGGCCTCGTTTATTAAAAAGCGCATGGTGCCATTTTCGATTATTTCTCGAACCATCTCGAAATAACTCGAAAGAATTTGAAACTATTGTTGTCCGGAAACTCGTATTTATGATTGGTTGGAAATGTCGTTCCTTTTTCACATTTAAAATAAAAAGTCTGTAAACTTCAGGCTTCAGCGAGATTACAAAGTTTTATGAAAAAATTCGATCAAATTTAAGAGACATTTAGAAGTTTTAATAAGATTCAAAATTAATTTAAACTTGAAAACATTTCAAAGAAGTTAGAAAAAAACGTACATTTTGGAATATTTGGAAATAAAAAATGTTGATGCTTCTAGAAGATTTTGAAAGGTTTCACGATAATGAAGAAATTTCTTAAAATTCATGGGAAAATTTAAAGTGATTGTTTATTTAGAAAAATTAATTTTAGGAGAAAATTGATACCGATTTCACAACATTTCAAATTATTTCCGAAAATTTCTATAAAGAATATGAACGATTTTAAAGCCAATTTTTTCAATTAGCAAGATAACAAAGTTTTATAAAAAGATTTGATCAAGCTTAAAAGGCATAAAGAAGTTTTAAAAAGAATGAAAATTAATTTGAAACTTAAAAACATTCTTAAAAAGTTTTAAAAAATGTACATTTTTAAATATTTGTAAACAAAAATGTTGCAGCTTCTGAAGCATTTAGAAAGGTTTCACGATGATAAAAAATATTTTTAAAAATTCACGGGATAATTTAAGCTTATTTTTTATTTTGAAAAATTAATTTTAAGAGAATATTTAAAAAGACTTTAAATTATTTCAAAAGATTTCCAACATTGTCAAAACAGAATCTGGAAGATTTTGAGGTATTTTTTTCTACTTTTTAGAATTTTAAGAAAAATTTTGGAAAAATTAAAATAATTTTTAAAGATATTTAGAAGGTTTAAATGTTTTAGAAATAATTCTTTAAAAATATGAAATTTGAACAGATTTACGAAAGATTTAAAATTATTTTCTAAAATTTCGAAAAAGAATGGGAAAGATTTTCAAGCAAAATTTTTTAATTAGCAAGATTACAAAGATTTATAAAAAATTCGATCAGATTTAACAGACATTTAAAAGTTTTAAAAATATTCAAAATTAATTTAAAACTTGGAAATATTTCAAAAATGTAACTTTTAAAAAAACTTACATATTTGAATATTTGGAAATAAAAATTTGAAAGCTTCTTAAAGATTTTGAAAGGCTTTACGATAATAAAAAAAATGTCTTAAAATTCCTTGGACAATTTCAACTGATTTTGTATTTTTTTAAATTAATTTTAAGGGAAAATTGACAAATATTTTAAAACATTTTTATTTATTCCCTAAAATTTCGAAAAAGAATTTGGACGATTCTAAAGAAAAAATGTTCAATTAGCAAGATTACAAAGTTTACGAAGGTTTGAAAGTTACGAAAATGGTTTAAAAAAAAATAACTTCAATTTTGAAAACATTTCACAATATTTCAAATAAAATGTAAATTTTCGAAGATTTGGAAAAAAAATTTCAGATTATTTTAAGAAGTTTGAAAGGCTTCTAGAAAATAAAAAACTTTCTTGAGATTTCTGGGAAAATTTTGAATGACTTTTTATTTTGAAAAATTAATTTGTAAAGAAAACTTGAAAAAGTATCAAAACGTTCCAAAATTTTTCTACAAATTTTTGAAAATATTTGGAAGATTTAAGGGCAATTTTCTTCAGTTTCGAAAGATTCTTTTAAATTTTAGGAATATTTCAAATCAGTTTAGGAGATATTTATCTTCCAAACTTCTACATCTTTTAAACTGACTCTTTTTCCTAAAATTTTTCAAAACCCTGACAAATAAAAAATTATGCTTCTTGACATATCTGAAATCTAAAAAAAAAAGAATTGACTTTTCTCAAGAATCTTAGGAAAATAATATGTTTATTTAACTTTAAAAATAAATGAACAAATAAACTTAAAGAAGGAATGTATATTTGAAATATTTATTTTGTATTCTAAATGAATTATCCCCTAAAATAATAATTTGGGTGAAATTTTTTTCTTTCTATCTATACCATTAAGCCATTTCCCTTTCGGCGAGCCTCAAGGGGTAAGCGTGACACTACCCGATTCGGGTAGTGTTTCTAGGTGGATAGTTTCTTGTAGTAAATAACTACAAGTGTGGGCTCACCACACCCACCACCGCCAACAGCAACGCAGTAGTAACAGACGGTCACCCATCCAAGTACTAACCGCGCCCAACACTGCTTAACTTCAGTGATCTAACGGGAACTGGTGTTTCCAGCGTGGTATGGCCGTTGCCATCTTTCATGACTGAAAAATCTTTTTTAAGATAAAATTGGAACTATTCAGTTGCAAATTCGTCTTTTTGCATTGAAAATTAATCTTTTTCTGTTGACAATTCCACTATTTTGTTGGAAATGTATCTTTACCGGTTAAAAATGCTACTGATTGAAAATTAACCTTTTTTGGTCGAGGATTCAACTACTTTGTCAAAAATGCATTTTTTCACCAAACATTCATAATTTTAGTCAAAAATTCATCTCTTTGGTCCACAATGTTACTATTTCGTTGAAAATTCGTCGTTTTTGGTAAAAAATTCATCTATTTCATTAAAAATGAATTCAACTATTTTTAGTTTAAAATTAAAATCTTTTTTGGCTGAAGTATCATTTATGTTATCTAAATAATATATTCAATAATTTAATAATATTAATAATAATAATCAATGAAACAAAGGTATTCAACAATATGAAATACAAAAGTTAATGTTTTCCGTTCAAGAAATGTAAAGTAGAAAAGTATATGTTAATTGCTAACGTTTTCGAAGCCTTTTTCGAAGTTTGAAAGGCTTCAAGAAAATTTCAAGAAAATAAAAAACTTTTCTTGAGATTCTTGGGATTTTTCTTTATTTTGAAGAATTAATTTTTAAAGAAAATTTGAAATTGTTTTAAAACATTCCAAAATATTGCTACAAATTTTGAAACAAATTTGGACGATTTAAAGGCAATTTTTTTAATTTTCAAAGATTTTTCAAAATTTTAGGAATAATTCGAGTCTGCTTTTTAAATTTTCTCAAGAATCTTACCAAAATGATACTTTTATAACATGAAAAATAAATTAACAAATAAACCTAAAACACAAAAATATTTATTCAAAATGTTCATATTGTATTCAAAATCATTTAAACTTTTTTGGTTGAGAATTCCACTATTTTGTTGAAGATTCGTCATTTTCGGTTAAAAATGCAACTGATTGAAAAGTAATTTTTTTTTGTCGAGGATTCAACTACTTTGTTGAAAATTCATTGTTTTTTTAATTAAAGATTCATCATTTTAGTAAAAAATTCATCTTTTTGTTTAAAATTCAACTATTCCATATGAAGATTCATAATCTTAGTTGAAAATTCATAATTTTGGTTCAAAATTAATTTTTTTCACTGTTTAACTGTTCCATTTTTGGTTGAAAATTGATTGTTATTAGTTCAAAATTCAACTATTTGGTTGAAAATTCATATTTCCCTTTTTGAACAAATTGAACTATTTTATGAAAAATTAGACTCTCTTTGAACGAATTTAATCTTTTTTGGTTAAAAAATGAAACTGGTAAAAACTAATTTTTTTGATTGAGGATTCACCTATTTTGTTAAAAAAATTTTTTTTTTGGTACGAATTCAAGTGTTTTTTTTTTAATTTTAAATAAAAATCTTTTTTAGTTGAAATATCATTTATGTTATCTAAATAATATATTCATAATTTAATTATAATAATAATCAATGCAACAAAGGTCTTCAGCTGTTTGAAATACAAAATTTAATGTATTCCGTTTAAGAGAATATCATATTCCCATAAAAATATAAAAGGTCCAATTTTTTAAAATGCTGATAAGTTTGTTACATTCACTTTATTATGAACAACATGTTTTTCAAAAACTTGATTAAAATTCAATAATACATTTTCAATATTTAAATTAATCGATGTAACGTATATGCACTATACATATATATGTTATTTATGGAAATAGTTTAAATCTTAAACATTAAATATTTTAGCATATTAGCGATTAAGTCTTTTCAATATTTGTAGATTTTTGAAAACAAGACAGTTTCACCTCAACAAATTTTGATTATAATTATAATTTTAATATGGTAAGGTTTTTAAACTCATTTTAATATTTTAACTTTTCGAAAGTTTCAATTACTGGATAAATTATATCAAATTTTCCAAAAGGAAAAATTAAATAAAAATTTAAACGAAAGAAAAAAATTAATTTTAATGAAATAAAATTAAACATCTCTTTCGAGATTTTTACAAACATGCATGCGCGCGCGTAGCGCGCTTTTGCAAATTGTCCATTTATTAAAAAGCGCATGGCGCCATTTTCGATTATTTCTCGAAACATCTCGAAACAATTTGAAACTATTGTTGTCGGGAAACCCGTCTTAGTGATTGGATGAAGCTTTAATTTTTTTGCCATTTAGAAAAAGAGTCTGCAAACTTCAGGCTTATGAGAAATTCAAGGTTATCTAAATAATATATTCAATAATAATAATAATAATCAATGTAAGAAAGGTGTCAGGCATTTTGATAAACAAAATGTAATTTGCAGATTTTTGAAGATTTTAAAAATGAAGAGAAAGTTGACAAAGATTTCAAAACATTTTAAATTATTTCTTAAAATTTCGAAAAAGAATATAAACGATTTTAAAGGCAAATTTTTCTATTAACAAGATTACAAAGATTTATAAAAAATCCGATCAAGTTTAACAAACATTTAGAAGTTTCAAAAAGATTCAATATTAATTTAAAACTTGAAAACATTTCAAAAAAGTTAGAAAAACCGAACATTTTCGAATATTTTGAAATAAACATTTCTTAAAATATCTGACCAAATTTAAACTGACTTTTTATTTTGAAAAATAAATTTTAAGAAAAAATTGGCAAATATTTCAAAACATTTTTAGTTATTTCCTAAAATTTCGAAAAAGAATGTGGACGATTCCAAATCAAAAATGTTCAATTAGCAAGATTAAAAAGTTTTATACAAAATTTGAGTAAGGTTAAGAGATATTTAGGAGTTTTAAAAAGATTCAAAATTAATTTAGAACTCAAAAAGATTTTTTTAAACTTGTAAAGTGTGCATGTTTTAATATTTGTAAATGAAAATTTTGAAGCTTCTCAAGCATTTTGAAGAGTTTCACGATAATAAAAAATATATCTGAAAATTCATGGAATAATTTAAACTGATTTTTTTCTTTTGAAAAATTTATTTTAAAACAATATTCAAAAGGACTTCCAAACATTTTAAAATTTTTGTTAAATTGTCAAAACAGAACCTGGAAAATTTGAAGCCATCTTTTTCAATTTTACGAATGTTCAGCGAAATTTTCGAATTTTTTGAAGAAGCTTGAAAGGCCTGAAGACGATAAAAAAATGTTCTTGAGATTCCTGGAAAAAAAATTTTATTTTGAAAAATTAATTTAAAAAAATGTTTTTAAAACTTTTTAATACATTTCAAAAGATTTCTACAAATGTCGAAAAAAATTAGAAGATTTAAGGGCAATTTTTTAATTTTCATAGATTTTTCAACATTTTAGGAATATTTAGAGTCAGCTTAAGATATATTTATTTTTAAAACTTCTAAAAGTCCTACATACCTTTTAAACTCACTCGAATTTTTCCTAAAATTTTGCAAAATTCTGTAAAATGAAACAAATATACTTTTTCGATATTTCTGAAATCTTCAAAAATCTTACTAATTTTTCTCAAAAATCTTAAGAAAATTATATTTCTATAACCTTAAAAACAAACGAACAAAAAAAAACTGAAAAAGAAATATTTATCCAAATTCTTATTTTGTATTCACAACCATTTATCCCTTCATAATATAATTTGGATGCAATTTTTTTCTTTATTGGCTGAAAAGCTTTTTTTTGTTAAAAATTGAACTATTCGGTTAAAAATTCGTCTTTCTGGTTTGAAAATTAATCTGTTTTTGTTCAGAATTCCAGGTTTTTTTTTTTGAAAATTCTTCCTTTTCGGTTAAAAATTCAACTGATTGAAAATTAATCTTTTTTTGGTCACTATTTTGATGAAAATTCGTCTTTTTGGTAAAAAAATTAATCTATTGCGTTAAAAATTCATATTTTCGTGTTAAAAAATTGAACTGTTTTGTTGAAAATTCGTCTTTTCAAAAAAAAATTTCATCTTTTTCGTTGAAAAATGCAACTGGTGAAAATTATTTTTTTTTTAATTTAAAACTTTAAAAGATGTTTTAAAATTTAAAAAAATTACATTTTTGAATATTTGTAAATAAAATTTTGAAGCTTCTTAAGCATTTCGAAAGGTTTCACGACACTAAAAAATTGCTTAAAATTCCTGGAAAAATTTATACTAATTTTTTCTTCTGAAAAATTAAATTTTAAGAGTAAATAACCAAAGATTTCTAAAGAATTCTAAAATTGTCAAAACAGAATCTGGAAGACTTGCAGGAAATTTTTTTTTATTTTCCGAAATTTTTGTTTTTTGTTTGAAAGGTTTCAAGAGAACAAAAAACTTTTCTGGAGATTCCTAGGAAATGTTTGAATGTCTTTTTATTTTTAACAATTAATTTTAAAAGAAAATTTAAACCGGTTTCAAAAAATTTCGAAAAATTTCTACAAATGTCGAAAAAAATCTGAAAGATTTAAGGGCAATTCTTTTAATTTTCAAAGGTTTTTCAAAATTTGAGGAATAATTTGAGTCAGTTCAAGAGATATTTATTTTAAAAACTTCCAAAAGTCCTGAATAACTTTTAAACTAACTCGATTTTTTTCTAAAATTTTGCAAAATCCTATAAAATGAAGAAAAGTATACTTTTTCGACATATCAGAAATCTTCAAAAATCTTTTTGAATTTTCTCAGAGAATTTATTCGAAATATTCATTTTGTATATCAAACTTGTTTTTTTTTTATAAATAAATCTTTTTTGGTTGAAAATTACAATATTTTGTTGAAAAATCGTCTTTTTCAGTTAAAGATTCAACTGATTAAAAATTAATCTTTTTTGGCCGAGAATTCAACTACTTTGCTCAAAATTCATTTTTTCATTAAAGATTCATCGTTTTAATTAAAAATTCATCTGTCTAGATGACAATGCCACTATATCGTTAGAAATTCGTCTTTTTTGGGAAAAATTGATTTTCTTGGTAAAAAATTATTCTATTTCGTTTAAAATTCATATTCTCGTGTTAAAAGATTGAACTCTTTTCTAGAAAATTTGTCTCTTTTTGAAAAAATGTTATCTTTCTTTGTTAAAATGCAACTGTTGATTTTTTAATTTTTGAAGATTTTTGAAGATTTCTAAAAAAAGAAGCTTTTCAAGAATTTAAAAATGTTTCAAGAGAATGAAAAAAAATTTTCTCAAAATCCGTGGCAAAATTTAAACTAATTTTTTATCTGAAGAAATAAATTTTAAGAGAAAATTAAAAAAGATTTCAAAACATTTTAAATTATTTCGACAAATAATAAGGACGATTTCAAAGCCAAATTTTTCAATTAGCAAGATTACAAAGTTTTATAAAAAATTCTATCAAGACTATAAGACATTTAGAAGTTTTAAAAAGATTCAAAATTAATTTAAACTTGAAAACATGTCAACAAATTTAGAAAAAAACGTACATTTTTGAATATTTGGAAATGAAAATTTTGAAGCTTGTTAAAGATTTTGAATGGTTTACAGAACTTCTGTTTCCGACATGAAAAAGGAAAGTAGAGGTGAATTTTTGATGCTGAGTAAAAGCTAGAGAAAATGATGCAGACGTTGGAACAAAGATTAGAAAAGCAGGAAGAAACTAATAAAAAGTTAGAGGAGTTGGAAGGTAGGATGAAAATATAGAAAGCTTAAACCGGGAGTTCGGTGGTGGGGAGAGTGGGAATAAGGAGAAGGAAAGACTGAGAAAAATAGAACAATAAATAGAAAAGAAAGAGAGAAGAAAGAAAAAGAAACACACTGATCAAGGGTTTAAGATTAGAGGGATAGGGGCTGAAGGAAAGAGTGGAAGAAGTACTGAAAAGAAATGATGCTAAGGTAGAGATAGAGGAAGTGCGAGGTGTAGGAAGGGAAGAGCGAAAAGGGGAGAGAATGGTGCTGGTGAAACTAAAGAAATGGGAACAGAAGAGGGAAGTGATGACATAGAAGAGGGTGTTATATGGAAGTTTGGAGAGAATAGAGGATGATTTGATATGGATGGAAAGGAATATGCAGTATAAGTTAAGGAAAATAGCAGAAGAGAAAAGAAAAAAGGAAAGAAGAACATGGTTTTAGTATGGCAGAATACAGATAGAAGGTGTATGGTGGGATTGGGACGAGGACAGGGAAGATTCAGTAAAAAATTAGGTGTCGAGAAACTAGGAGAGAAAGGAATGCAAGATATAGTAATAAGAAATAGTGGGCAACAAAAAGAGACGAGAAACGAAAGTAGGAAAGATTGGAGGATATGCTACTGGAATATAGTAGGCTTGAAAAGAAAGGATAGGGAGTTTATGAGAAATTAGACACAATGGGATGTAGCAGTAATGATGGAGACGCGGCTAGTT
>CAKNYM010051963.1:323327-337461 GCA_932195095.1 Andricus curvator
CAATAATAAAATTCCAGAATAATAAAATTCCTGAATTATAAAATTCCTGAATTATAAAATTCCCGAATAATGAAATTTCTGAAAGAAAATTTCCGAATTATAAAATTCCCGACACTGTAAAATTCCCGAATAATAAAATGTTTGAAATTGAACAATTTAAAAATAGCATTTTTTTAAATGAACTATTTGAAATTTAAAAATAATTTTAAAATTCTATATTTAAGATTAAACAATTTAAAAAAATATAATGTTCAAGATTGAATAATTTGAAGGAAAACTACTAGAAACTATTTAATTTATTCCAATGTAAAATATTGGAAATAAAGCACTTTTAATTTAAATAGTTTAAAATTGAACAATTTAAAATTAAAGAAAAAAAGGGTCAAAATAACATCTTTTAATTAAAATTTAAAAATTAAATCAAAAAGGTTTGAATACGTTGAATTCTATTGAAAAAAAATTCAGAGTAAAACAGGTTCAATTTAAAATTTGAATTTTCAAAATTGAGCAATTTGAATGTATAATATTTTTAATTGAATCATTTCATTTTGAAATTCGCTAAATTGACTAATTTTAAACGGAAGCATCAAAATTGAACATTTTAAAAATGAAAAGATAAAAATTAACATTTTTAGACAAAAATAAAGAATGTAAATTTTAAATGGGACAACTGAAAAGTCACTGAAAATAAAATTCCCGAAATTATAAAATGGGACCACTGAAAAATCGCGAAAAATAAAATTTGCGAATAATAAAATTCGCAAATTGGAAAATTCCTGAGTAATAAAATTCCTAAATTATAAAATTTATGGATAATAAAATTGCCGAACAATACAATTCCCGATCAGTTTACAATATTACCGAATTTGAAAATTTCCGAATAATGAAATTGCCGAATTACAATATATCTGTACTTGAAAATTCCCGAATTATAAAATTTCCCAATTCAAACAATTACATTTTTTAAATAAATATTATTCATTCATTTATTAAAAATACAGTAATAAAATATTTTATAAAAAAAATTGTTTTTAATGCTTAAAGGTTCTAAAATTATTATTCCAACTAAAATAATAATAATTTAGAAAAATATATTTCTGGATGAAATGTTTTTTAAATTATTGTTATTATAAATTCAAACAATAATTTCAGAAACTTTAAACATTAAAAATTATTGTTTTATCAAGATATTTGATATAAAATTCCCAAACAGTTTATAATATTAATAAATTTTTAAATTCCTAAATAAAAAAATTCCTGACAGAAAATTTCGGAATTACAAAAAAGGCCGAAATAGAACATTTCCGCATTTTGTAATTCCCTATTTGAAACAATAAATAAATAAATATTATTCATTTATTAAAAATACAATAATCAAACATTTTTCTCAAAGGAAATTTCTTTTAATGTTTTAATTTGTTTTTAATTATTGTGTGAATTTCAAATAACAATAATTGAAAACAATGTATTTCTGGATGCATTTTTTTTTTAAATATTCATAGTATTTTTTTAAATTTACAAAAAACGTTCTCAAAATCGAATTACTAATTTTAACACAATAAAAAAAATAAAAAATTTCGAGTCAAATGAGTGCTGAATTCTTGAATTGTGCAAAGTTTTGTTTGTTGGGAGATTTTTTTTTTTGAGGGGCACGTGTTTTCAAATTTATTTTTTATAGAAGTTTTACATAATATCTGTTATTTTAAATTAACACAATAATTTTTTTAAACTTTAAACATTAAACATTTAAAAAATTCTTCTTGATAAAAATATTTTATTATTGTATTTTTAATAAATAAATGATATGTAATTTTTTTTTAAACATTTGTTTAATTATTCAAATTCGGGAATTTTTTCGTTAGGATATTTTTTAATTCGACAATTTCATGTCGTGAATTTTCCAATTCCTTTTAAATTTTCCTCAAGAAATAAATCTCAAAGAGCAAATTTAGCTTTTGTGATAAGCAGTGTTAACAAGGAGAAATAATGATATTTATTAACATACAGCAATTATGTGAACAAATTATTAATCAAAGTCGTCGCTGATGACCATGTAGTGGATGCGACGTTAAACATCTAAATAAACAAACAAACAAACAAAATTCCAATTTGGAAATTTCACAGTATCGGGAATTATATTTTTCACGATTTTTCAGTCGTCCCTTTTAAATATCCCAAAATAACATCTTCTAATTGAAATGGAATAGTTGATCAAAAAGTTTTGAATATCAAGAATTCTTATGAGACAAAGTCCAAAAAAAAACAGTTTCAATTTAAAATTTGAAACTTCAAAACTGAGCAATTTCAGTGTGAAACATTTCAAATTAAATCATTTCAATTTGAAATTCGGTAAATTGACTAATTTCAAATAAAAGCATTAAAATTGAACAATTTGAAAATGAAATGTTCAAAATAAACATTTTCAGGCGAAAATAAACATAAATTTTAAATATCCCCAATTAAATAATTCCAATGAAACGAAAAAATACTCAAAACAATTGAAATGCATAATAATAGATATTAAAAATTCATTTAGATATTTTTGAGCCAATTAAAATTTGTTTGGAAAAAATTCCAAAAATGCGACTTGCCTTGACTTCCATTGTGTCCGTCAGTTCATTCGTCATGATTAATGGAAACCCTTCACTCTTCTTGACCACAGAGAACTTTCACTTTGTCCCGCACAGCCAGACCGTCATCGACGGGAAAAACGAAACAGATAAAATCTGGAATTTTTCGTTTCACGTGAGAATTCCCACGAGAAAAAAAATAAATTTGAACTCAGAAACAATTTGAAAATCGATAAATTAAACCTCTTCTTGTTATTTTTATAAATTGTTATTATGATTATATTGATAAATTATAGTAATTTAATGTTATTCATTTAACAACTTTATCAAATCAAATATTTGATTACTTCTGTACCAAAAAAGTAGGGGAAACCTCCCTACAGTGGATAATGCAAACTACAGTGGATAATCATTAATTAAACGCATAAATAAAAGAAAAATAGTTAACTATAAGTTTAATTTATTAACACGTATAGTGCTTTAACTAATAATTAAATTAAATTAATTATTTCACGTGCGCTAGTATTTTTAACTAATTATTATCCACGGTAGGTTGTACTATCCACTGTAGGGATGTTTCCCCTACAATTAAGAAAATTTTATTGTCGAATTTTTCCACTCACTTCCTTTTACAATTAAGATCACATGTTGTTCACTCTCGAGTCAGAACGGTTTTATCAGTTTATTGAAAGAAGAATTTCAAGCAATATATATTTTTTTTGATCCTAGTTGTGTTGGTACTTTCTTATCATAAATGTTGAAATAAAATCCTAATTACGGAATTGGATCTCGCAATCCAAGATTGATATTTCTATTTCAGCTTTTGCATGCTTTCCTTCATTTTGCAACAAATATTTTTCAATTATTTTATGCATGTCTATTACGATAATATTAAATATATTATGTGGAATAATTTACTATCTACATTAAACATTTTAATACTTTGATATCACTGTCTTATTTTGGGAATCTTATTTTCGTAAATCACTTTTTTTAGAGCAAATTTATTTTCTTATTTTATTTATATTTTGATTTTCTTTTAATGAAAATGAAATTTGGTCCATTATTCACTCGCGTTTGAATTTCCAGAAGAATTGCGAGTGAGCTAAGACGTGTCTCGTTATCGACTGAACAAACGCGCGATTTTCTCTCCGATGTAGGGACTTGAGTCCTAACGCACTTATTTGCACGAGACTGGATCGTTGCGTTTATCATTTATATATTTCCAGTTACGTATTTAATGATTCGTGACCTTTATCGATATTTTTATTTCAAGTCATTTGAAATTTCCCGCGCGAATTCGCGAAAGGGCGGGAAATGATAATTTGAATAACTAATAACAAATTTGAAATACGTAACACATTTATTTCATATTATTAAACCATTAAGCCATTTCCCTTTCGGGGTAGGCGTGACTTGCTCGGTTGGAAAATAGTAGTGTGTATATGGGTATATAGGTATTATGCTGTAAATTTTGATTTTTAGATTTAAAAACTTACTTTGTTTATTTTTAAAAAGTCATTTGTTTATAAATTATATTAAAATTGTTTAGAGCCATCATTTTGTCACAAATATTCTGAGAAATTGTGAAGAAAGCTTTCCCCAGAAGAAAATGTATTTCTTCACCTTTTCGGATATTACTTTTAATTCAGTAATCGTTTAAGAAAAGCAAATTTTACCTCTCAATTTTGAAATGTAACTCAATATGTAAGAGTAAGTTTAATCTAACTCGAACTTTTGTTATGAAAATAGCAATAGCAATAGCAATAGCAATAGCAATAGCAATATCAATAGCAATAGCAATAGAAACAGAAATTGTAATCGCATATACAACATTGAAATCGTAATGAATTTAAAATTGTAAAATTTGTAAAATTATGCAGAGATTAATTGTGATAAAATTGTTTCTGTGCAGCTAAGATAACAATATTTAAGAATAAGTTTAATCTAACTGAATTTTTATTATCAAAAGAGCAATAGCAATGACAATGGCACTATCAATAGCAATAGAAACAGAAATTGTATTTACATATACAAAATAGAAATTGTAATGAATTGAAAATTGTAAAATTGTCGAGAAAATTGTATAATTATGCAGAGGTTAGTTTTGATAACATTGTTTTTCTATAATTCGCGAAAAAGTGCCAGTTTTTCCACCTGTTTTTGGTGTAAAAAGTTACCGATTTTTGCTCGATGACGTGGCGCATGCGCAGTGCCGACCTTTCCGGGCAACAGTGACAAAAGTGGACAGATGCAGTGGAAAAAGTAAATGGACAGTGATAAAAGTGAGGCACAGTGGAAAAAGTAAATGTTATTTCGGGTGGGTTCGTGCTGCCTCGGGTGGACTCGTGCATCGTGCGCAGCCAACTTCATTCTATTTTCCGACTGTCGTCCCTAACCTAAAAGCAATTTCCTGAAAAGTCTCGAGTTGTGTATTTTGTATGTACTTTTGTCACTTGGCAAAAGCAAAAAAACACCGTCAGTTCCCCCGAAAATACTGTGCTTGGTTTTTTTCACGAAAAATCGGAAGTTTTGAAGCCCTCAACTTTATGGGCAAACTATTCAATTGTGAGAACCAGCTTATTATTACTGCCATATTATTGCCATGGTTTTTATAATAGCCATTGTCATTGTTGCGTCAATCGACAAAAAATCGCCTTCTTTTTACACAAAAAACAGGTAAACAAAAACTAGCACTTTTTAACAAATTATAGAAAAAGTATCGTGTCCCACACATTGAAAAAGCGACGATTTAAAACTCGTGTGATAGCCACCCTCGCTCCGCTCGGGTAGCTAACTTCACACTCGTTTTAAATCTCTCGCTTTTTCAACTTGTAGCACAATATACTATTTTGTGCAGCTAAGATCACAATATTTAAGAATAAGTTCACTCTATCTCGAATTTTTATTATGAAAATAGATATAGACATAGACATAGACATAGACATAGACATAGACATAGACATAGACATAGACATGGACATGGACATGGACATGGACATGGACATGGACATGGACATGGACATGGACATGGACATGGACATGGACATGGACATGGACATGGACATGGACATAGGCATAGGCATAGACATAGACATAGGCATAGGCATAGACATAGACATAGACATAGACATAGACATAGACATAGACAAGTAGAAATAGAAATAGAAATAGAAATAGAAATAGAAATAGCAATACCAATACCAATACCAATAGCAATAGCAAAAAATAGCACTAGCTATAGCAATATAAATGTAAATTGTAATTGCATATACAAAATTCAAATTGTAATGAATTGAAAATTGTAAAATTATACAGTGATTAATTTTGATAAAATTGTTTTTGCGCAACCAAGATAACGATTTCAAGATTCGTAGTATTATTTAATCATTTGATAAGTAGAAAAGCAAAAACGTCAATCTTAATTTTCCGAAATAAATACTTTCTAATGTGAACAAGATTTTTTTTCTAATTTCAGATTCCGAAAAGGAATCTCTGCTCATTTTTTTGAAAAAATTTTTTCCCGAAAGATAAAGAATTTTTTTCCTAAAAAACCCCCATAAGTGAAAAATTGGGTTTTGCGAGTTTTTGGCGCTAATCATGACTTTTTTGAAGTTTTTTAAGTGCAAATTGTTTCTAATGCATAAAATACTACTTTCTACTAATAAGCATATGTTTAAATAAATGTTTAAACAATTTATTGTTTTTAACAATTTTCTCTTAGAATAGAGTTAGAAAGTCGCTGTTTTTCCCGAATTTTTCAACTCATTTAAAACTTTTTAGTTAAAGCGAGGCAATAATCAATTCAATTAACCAGAAATAATTGTTCAAATAATTTATTATTATTTATAATAATATTCTTTTAAAAAGATGCCAGAAAGTTGCAGTTTTTTTCTAAAACTTTTTCACTTTTTTCCACTTTTTAATAAGAGTAAAGTAATAATTAATTAAGATTAACAAATGTAATTGTTTAAACAATTTATTATTATTTTCAATAATATTCTCTTTGGATAGTGCTAGGAAGTTGCGTTTTTTCTGAAATTTTCCACTTATTGTCAACTTTTCACATAGAGCGAAGTGAAAATTAATAACTTTCAACAAAAGTAATTGTCTAAACAAATCAATATTGTTCATATCTATCTTATCCTATAGTGATGATAGATTGTTCGCGGCTTTTTCTGAAATTTTCCACTTTTTGTCAACTTTTCACGTAACATGGTGTAAAAATTAATTTAAATTAACAAACATAATTGTTTAAACAATTTATTATCATTGTTAGTAATATTCTTTTTGAATAATGCTAGTCAGTTGCGGTTTTTTTTATATTAGTCTTTTTGTCTACTTTTCACTTGGAGAGAAATAAAAATGAATAAAATTCAACAAAAATAATTGTTTAAACAAATTAATATTGTTTATAACTGTCTTATTCTATAGTAATGCTAGAAAGTTGCGGTTTTTAAAAATTTTTAACTTTGCTTTGTCTTTTTACTTATGAACAAATAATAAATGAACTATAAAGAGAATCATTTTTCCAACTGTTACGTCACGGAGTTAATCTTGACGGCGAAAGAATTGAGAAATTTTTATTTCTCTTTATAATTTGATATAACATCCCAGTCCAGGGTTGAAGTCCACCTTGCTTTTCTTTCTTATCCATTATATACATATAATGACAAAAGAAACAATAGGATAAGGAAATTAGGATATTTACATCTGTGGAATTGAAGAGATCAATTATAATTGTTTAAACAATCAGCTATATTTAAGATAGTTACTTACATAACAGATTTACGTTATCGTCCAAGAGAATGAGTTGTAGTTTGGCACGAAGAAGAATAACAAATTTTGTATAATTTTCAATTTAAGGTTCGAGAGCGACTTGCGTTTCTTATCTCAAGTGAGCTTGACATGAATTTACCACGTTATTTGATAAACCCATTTTGAGCAGTTGCATGTCAAATCGTCTGAAGAATTTCATTTATTGTCAGTAATTTTTATGAAAATTCTAGTATCTGTTCTCTTAGGTGTTGAATGAAAACCGTTAAAATAATTTTTGAAAAATTAAAAAAACTTAGATTCAAAATTGAAAATTTTGGTCCTTCCTTTGAACTTTCATAACATTGGTGATTTTGATGTTATCAAGTTTTTTTAAATTATTTGTAATAAGACGCAGTTTTGAAGAAATATTATTTGAAAACAATTTTTAAAAACTTCTCGGATTTTTCAAAAACAAATTTTTAAACTGAATTTCTGAAAAAAAAATCCACTTTCATTTTTTTATAGATAGCATACCATGTCCTCTGAGAGCATGTGCATCGTTTCGTTGTACGTTTTTAATTATTTCTAGAAAACTAAGGGAGATCCACTTTTGCTATTTACAGGGCTTGTAGAGGACATTGTAAGCTATCTATAAAAAAAATAAAGAAAGTAAAAAGTGGATTTTTCCGGAAGTTCAGTTTAAAATTTTGGTTTTGAAAAATCGAAGAAGTTTTTGACATTTTTTTTCAAAAAATATTTCAAAACTGTGTCTTATTAGGAATAATTTGAAAAAATACACCTTAATATCATTAAAATCACCAAAGTTATGAAAGTTCAAAAAAAGGACCAAAATTTTCAACATTGAATATCTCCTAAGTTTTTTGAATTTTCGAGAAATTATTTCAGGTGTTTTCGTTTAACAGACAAGAGAACTGATACCAAAATTTTTATCAAAATTACACTGGAACTTGGATTTAATCAGTCCGTATTTACTGAGTTCCGGGAATTGACGCCCCGGCGGTTTCGTGATGAGAGTAGCCGCTGGGCGGAAGGAGAGGATGTGCTCAGTCAAGCGTGACAAACAGCTCGAGGGCCGCTATCTCAGCGCGTTAAATGTACCAGCTGCTAGCATGCATCCAAATCCAACAGAAATCGTTCATGCGGTCCTGACTGTTTACGTTTGGACAGTCTGGATTTAATTTGAAGGCCATTTCAAGCAATGCCCGGAACCGGAATTAGTTCCAAGTTCAAGTATACTAACAAAAGCTGAAATTCTTCAGATGATTTGACATGGAATTGCTCTTTTCAGTCTTATAATTTCCACTTACAATTTGAAATCTAGTCTGCTCCCAAAGTAGGAGCGAAGATTCAAGTTTGAATTTGGAAAAGAGACTGATTATTTTACTTGCAAATAAGATTTTACTGCCTTGTTTGCTGGCGAGTGTCTGGGGCAACTGCGAACGACAAATTTCCCGGTCAGATGCCAATAAAATTCCGCCCCAACTACCTGCTTAGGGTTCCCCCACTACGCAGCTTCCCCTCACTCAGCGGAACTGCTGCCGTCGAGCCTGGTCAGCGGAAGTCCTTTTTACCTAATGAGGACTAAAATGCAAAATATAAAAAAAAAATAAAAAAAAGAATTGATTAGCAGTTTGAACTCGAAAGTTCATTGCCTCACTACCCGATTCGGGTAGTGTTTCTAGGTGGATATTTACTACCAATGTGGGCCCAACACACCCACGACGGGCCAACAGCAACGCAGTATTTCCTGAACGGTCACCCATCCAAGTACTAACCGCGCCCAACAATGCTTAACTTCAGTGATCTTACGAGAACTGGTGTTTCCAGAGTGGTATAACATTTATTAAATTCAGCATTTGATAATTTATAAATATAATATTCCAAGTCTGCGAATTATAACGATTCCAGAGATATGTTATTTGACTTAAAAAGTTAAAAATTAAAGAATAAATGTTCAAGTTTATGTAAAATTTCATGGAAGATTTTGCAGTGTAGTTTACTCAAATCAACTGCAGTAATTTTAATTTATTGGAGTGCAATATTTTACTTAACCTGGGGAAATTCCGAAAGCACAGATTTTGAATATCACATTTGTACAAAGAACTCCCGCTTACCAGGCTCGGCGGCAGCAGTTCGGCTGAGTGCGGGGAAGCTGCGTAGTGGGGGAACGATACACAGGTAGCTGGGGCTAAATTGTCGATGGTTGAAAATGTAACTATTTTGTTTCAAATTCGTTGTTTTTTATGGGAATCAATTTTTTAACTAACAATGTAACTATTCCATTTTTGGTTGAAAATTGATATTCTTGATTGAAAACTGATCTTTTTAGTTGAACATTTATGTATTTTGTTAAAAATTCATCTTTTTGGTTGAAAATTTAACTATTTGGTTAAAAATTCATCTTTTTAAGTTTCAAAATTTAACTACTTGGTTAAATATTGAACTAGTTTGTTAAGAATTCATAATTTTTAAAGATTCACCTCCTTGGTTGAAAATTATTGAACTATTTCATTTTTATAAAATTATTCATCCGGATAAAAAGCTACCTTTCGGGTTGAACTCTTTTGTAGAAAATTGTTTTTTTAATGACTCATCATATTAGTTTAACATTTATCTCTTTTTTTGAAAATTTAACTATTTTTTTGAATTTTTTTTTTTATTGAGAATTTATTTTTTTAATTAACAACTTCTTAATTAGCAACTCTTTAATTCTAAATTAATCGGGTTCGGTTGAGGATTTAACAATTTCGTAGAAAATTAAACTACTCGGTTGAAAATTAACTTTTTTCTTAAAAAATCATATTTTGGTTTAAATTTAACTATTTGGTTAAAAATTAAACTTTTTTAAATAAAAAAAGTTAACTTTTTCATGGAAAATTAACTTTACTGTTCAAAAAAACATATTTTCGGGTTGAAAATTCAAGCCTTTTGTATTAATTCGTCCTTTTGGCATTAATTCAACAATTTTGTAAAAAAATGAATTCATTTTTATGAAAATTCGTGTTTTTGGTAGAAGAATTATCTTCTTGATGTGAAATTTATTTTTTTGGTTGAAAATTTTATTATTTGGTTGAAGATTCAACTACTTGGCTGAGAGTTAAACTAGTTTGTTTAAAACTTCATATTTTTTAAATATTTGCCTCCTTGGCTCAAAACTTAACTGTTTTCTTGAGAATGTAACTATTTTGTTAAAAATTCGTTCATTTCGAATTAACTTTTTTAACTAACAATGTAACTATTCCATTTTTTGTTGAAAATTGCAATATTTTGGTAAAAAATTGATATTTTCTAGTTGAAAATTCATGTATTTTGTCAAAAATTCTTCTTTTTTCGTCGAAAATTTATTTTCTTGGTTGACAATTCATCCTTTCTGGTTAAAAATGCAACTTTTGGGTCTACATTAATAATGGCTTGATTGAGGATTCAACAATTTGGTAGAAAATTAAACTACTACGTTGAAAAATAACTTTTTTATTAAAATATCAGATTTTAGTTTAAATTGAACTATTTCGTTAAAATTTAAACTATTTTTATGAAAATTTAACTTTTTGGTAGAAGTCCTTTTGGCTTTAAAATTGAACAATTTTGTTGGCAATTAATGTATTTTGTTAAAAATTTGTGTTTTTTGGTACAACAGTAATCTTCTTGCTGGAAAATTCATCTTTTTGGTTAACAATTTAACCAGCTGGTTAAAACTTCATTTTTTTAAGTTAAAAATTCCACTGCTTGGTTGAAAATTGAACTCGTTTTTGAAAAATTCATCTTTTTTTAAATTCACCTCTTGCGTTAAAAATTGAATTTTTTTGTTTCAATTTTTATTAATTAAAAATTAAATTTTTTATCTAAAAATTTCACTATTTCATTTTTAGTTAGAAGTTTATCCTTCAACTATTTGTAGAAAATTCATGTATTTTGTTGAAAATTCGTCTTTTTGGTTAGCAAATTAATCTTGTATTTATATTAATTTTATTCGAAAGAATTTATTCCAGTTGTCATTCTCACGTCTTCAATTTATCTCGTGACTAAGAACCGCAAAAAATTGCATACAATATTTCAAAGCGAACAATAAGTCAATAAGTTACATAAACAAAAATTAAAAACACAAAGATTATAAAAGAAAGGTCAAAGAAAACATGTTTTCTGAAAGATCAATATAGGAATAATTAATAATGATGGATCTAAATTCGACGATAAAGAAACACGTGTTACAATAAACAAATAAAAAATGTTAAGCAGATTGAGAGCACAAGTACTAGAGCACGTGCTCACGTAAGAGGATTAGGAGATTGAGAAATTGTAGACTGGTATTCATTTTAGCTTTCAGGAATGTGCATTATACAGAAAAAAAAATTGTTGAGGTAGGTTCAATAAAAAGGAACCAGAGTCGTAATTCTGGTCGTAAATTGTAATGGGAAGTCATGGGAAGTCTGAACATCAATGGCGACCTTCAAATCATACGTAAGAATCTCCTTGACCTTAAATGAAAACCTGTTCCAAGAGCCAGATGCAGGGAAAATGAATTAAAGAACGAAAGGAAGGTTTTTTTAGAATCATTTTTAGGTGAATGATTTCATAATATCTCAGTTTAAGTCACTTTAAAAAAAATCTGACCCTTAATCACACCTAAAATCCGTTAGTGAAATTGAAATATGATTTAGGGTCGGATTTTCAGTCAGAGGACCCCGCAACAAATGTACAGAAGATGGCTTTTTGTAAAAAATTTTTCATTAAGTTTTTGTTTGTAATTTCAAACGTGAAGATCAATAATTCAAAAGAAAATTGTGAAACAAATAGAGAGTTTTTACTAAAACAATTGCCAAACTTTCAATTTTTAGATGTGCTTTACTAACTCAAAATCTCTTGGTTATATTTGGCTGAATGCCTTATATTTTATAGATGAGACCCATTGAAACTGAGATTTCTATACCCATAAACATGACGGATTCACGATTTCGTATTTACAGGATGTTTGGGGGTTGTTTTAACATCCCTCAAAAATTCAAGCAAGAGAATAGAAATTTCCTGACCCACAAAATCACGAGAGATTCTCTGATTATACTATTATGGGTGGAAATCTTTGAACAATATATTTGGAAAACAACCCCTAGTAAGATAGTCACTAAATTTGTTTTAAAGGTTGTTTTAAAATGCCTCGAACTTTCAGACAAGAAAATATAAATTTCCTAACAACAAAAATAACGAGATATTTTTTGATTAAACTATTACGGTTAGGAATCCTTTAACAATATATTTGGAAAACACCTCCTAGTAGGATAGATACTGAATATGTTTTAAAGGTTGTTTTTACATTCTTCAAACTTTCAAGCAAGTAAATCGACATTTCCCAACAATCAGAATCACGGGAGATTCTTTAATCAAACTTTTATGGTCGAAAATCACTTGACATTATATTTGGAAAACACCCCCTAGCAGGGTAGTCGTTGAAATTATTTTAAAGTTTGGTTTAACATTCCTCGAACTTTCAAGCAAGGAAATCGAAATTTTCCAACAACCAGAATCGCGGGAGATTTTTTGATTAAACTGTTATGGTTGGATATCCTTTAACAAAATATTTGGAAAACACCCCCTAGCAGGAAAGTCTTTGAATTTGTTTTAAAGGTTGTTTTAACTTCCCTTAGAAATTCAAGCAATGAAATCGACATTTCCTAACAACCAAAATCACGAAAGATTCTTTGATTAAACTATTATGATCAGAAATGACTGAACATTATATTTAGTAAAGATCCCCTAATAGAATAGTCATTAAATTTGTTATAAAGGTTGTTTTAAAATTCCTCAAACATTCAAAAAAGGAAATGGACATTTCCTAACAATCAAAGTCACGGAAGATTCTTTGATTAAACTATTGTAGTTGGATATCCTTCAACAATATATTGGGAAAACACCCCCTAGTAGGATAGTCATTGAATTTGTTTTAAAGGTTGCTTTAACATTCCTCGAACTTTCGAGCAAGGAAATCGACATTTCCTAACAACAAAAATAACGAGATATTTTTTGATTAAACCATTATGGTTGGAAATCCTTTAACAATATTTGGAAAATACCTCCTAGTAGGATAGACACTGAATTTGTTTTAAAGGTTGTTTTAACATCCCTCGCACATTCAAACAAGGAAATCGACATTTCCCAGCTACCAGAATCACGAGAGATTCTTTGGTTAAACTATTATGATCAGAAATGACTTAACATTAATAGTCGTTGCAATTATTTTAAAGGTTGTTTTAACCTTCCTCAAACTTTCAAGCAATGAAATCGACATTTGCCAACAATCAGAATCACGGGAGATTCTTTGATCAAACTATTGTTATTGGAAATTCTTTAACAATATATTTGGAAAACACCCCCTATTAGGATAGTCACAGAATTTGTTTTAAAGGTTGTTTTAAAATTCCTCGAACTTTCAGGCAAGAAAATAGAAATTTCCAAACAACAAAAATAACGAGATATTTTTTGATTAAACTATTATGGTTGGGAATCCTTTAACAATATTTGGAAAATACATCCTAGTAGGATAGACACTGCATTTTTTTAAAGGTGGTTTTAACATTCCTCAAACATTCAAGCAAGGAAATCGACATTGCCCAACAATCAAAATCACGGGAGAATCTTTAATCAAACTATTATAGTCGGAAATCACTTAACATTATATTTGGAAAATACCCCCTAAGCTAATAGAATAGTCATTGAATTTGTTATAAAGGTTGTTCTAACATTCCTCAAACATTCAAAAAAGGAAGTGGACATTCCCTAACAACCAAAGCCAG